>JACXGK010007111.1:0-26369 GCA_016801125.1 Novumbra hubbsi | reverse complement strand
TATCAGCCTGGCTATAGGAGGAAGTATCACCCTGGTTATAGGAAGAGGTATCAGCCTGGTTATAGGAGGAATTATCAGCCTGGCTATAGGAAGAGGTATCACCCTGGTTATAGGTGCTGGTGGATCGTCCAAAGCAAGTACTTTCCATATAACCTGACTGAAATAATTTGGTCGCTATTTATAAAATGCTCCAATCCTACTATCCATAGCTACTATCCTTGCTTTGTGTATTTTAATTTAAATCTAAGAAAAGCAAAAAGACAGATGCTTTTGGAGCAATTTTGGAAATGTTATTTAGGTTCAATGAATCAAAAAGAGCTGATCTATAAATATAATAAAATACATTTTATTTGTATTTTCATTTTAAAAGTATTAAATATATCGTAACTGCTGAACATTATATTGGCTAATTGATCAATGAAGTGTAGTCTTGGATTTATATAGACAATGAACACACATGCAGACGCAAACATGCACACACACACACAGAGCCACCCCAACCTGAATAAACAAGGTTGACAAGTTGAGATTAATGAAAGGCTGTCTGTGACAAGGCCATTTATTTGTGAGGGGTTTTTCTGGCTGAACTTTGCCAGTGTGTTTACATAGCATCTGCTGGGGGCCCGGGGACCCTCAACCTCCCTAATTGGTAGTGACCAATAAGTTCTTATTGCAACCGAAACACACAGCTTGTCTTTTTGGTCTTTTTGCTGTCGTTCCAACTCGCCTCTTGACCGTACCAGTCAAACGCTCATTCGAAGATATTTCTTTAGATTCATAAATTTCCACATTGTACAATAATATTGAGAAACTACGAAATAAGAAATGTGGACTCATGTTGCAACCATAAAGGTGTTGTTGACTTTTTGAACGACGCACGCTTGCCTTCATGACAGCGTAGTAGACCCTTGGCTTTCCCTCAACCAGCTTCATGAGTAAGTCACCTCCACTTAACAGATGTGCATTATTAAAGGTTCGTTTGGTGAGTCTCTTTCCTTCATATTGTTTCACGGTGAGTATACAGTGGATGACCTGGTAGGGTTGGAAAACAGAAGACCATAATTTTGTCTGTAAAGTAGTAGTCTATATTTTGGCAAAAACACCTCAAATAAACAAAGAGAAAAGACAGTCCATTACAACTTCAGGAAATGATGGTCAGGCAATCCAGAAATGTTTAAAACTTTGAAAAAAAAATGTGCGCTGTAGCAAAAACCCTCAAACACTGTAATGAAACTTATGAGGACACCACTGGAAGGGAAGGCCCAGAGTTAACTCCGTTATAGAGGATCATTAGAGTTACCAGCCTCATTAATCGGCACATAACTGCACCTCAGATTGCTGTCCAAATAAATGCTTCAATTAATCAAGTAACAGATACATCTCAAAATTAACTGTTCAGAAGAGACTGCCTTCAGGCCTTTATGGTCGAATTGCTGCTAAGAAACCACTACTGAGGGACACCAATAAAAGTAAGAGATGTGATGATGAAACAGGAAAATTGTCATTAGAAGGGATATAATATGTCATTTGGTCTGATTAATCCAAAGTCTTTGTAAAAGTGGATGAACCGATGATCTCTGCATGTGCCGTTCCCACTGTGAATTATGGAAGAGGAGGTGTGATGGTGTCTGGTTGCTTTGCCGGTGACATTGTTTTATTTATATTTCAATCCACCCAATTACCCAACCTCAATCCAATTGATATGGTTCCAGAGTTGGACCGCAGAGTTAAGGTTAAGCAGCCAACAAGTGCTTAGCATAGGTGGGAACTCCTTCAAGGTTTTTGGAAAAGCTGGTGTCTACCTCATGAAGTTGGTTGAGAGAATACCAAGAGTGTGCAAAGCTGTCATCAACACAAAGAGTGGCTAAAATATCAAATAATCTAAAATATAAATGCATTTTGATTTGTTTAACAGTGTTTTGGTTACTACATGATTAAAGGTTTTTCTGTTTTTACTATTATTGGCCACTGTGGGAAATTGTTTTCCCTATATAGTGTACTATATTTGACATGTAATCATGGGGCTCTGGGAGAACAAGTGTATGAGCAATACAATGTAATTAGAAATACACCACAGGTTAATAATTGTAGTTGTTTCATGAATGATTATTAAAGGATAGTGCAGTAAAAAACTTCATTTACCCAGTTTATCTAAAAAGCCACATAAAATAATTAATATTGAAATATTGCATTTGCTAGCTCACTAAGACTGAGAGTCAACCAGTATTGCAAGCAGTGCAGGCCCCAGCCTTTTGGGTTAGGTTTAGGGCCCTAAGCCACATTTGTTTTGGGGGCCCCATCTACTCTGGTGGTTCGGGGCTCCAAAGCAGTCCAGGGCCCCATGTCGAACGGAGGCCCTATGAGGCCACTTATGTTGCTTATGCTTAGGGCCGACCCTGAGGCCAACCTTGCAAGTTATTTTATTATATAATACATTGTAGCAATGTATCAGTAGAATATTTATAACAAAGCCACACAAGGTGCTCAAAAAAAGTCATGTTTTTTAAATGCACACATAAATAAATTGCTACTGACACTCTCATCTTCCTGTTATGCTACCATGTCTGTCAGTTATCGACTCCTTAGTCTGTTTGCTCATAAGCCATTTTTGTTTTACTTATATCAACTGTTTATTAGTTTGTGTAATGTTCATGGGTTATTTTACTATATTTGAAGTATACTGGGTTGCTTTAAACAGAGTTGGTTGGTATAACACTGCTGATCGCTTTTGATATTGGCATAGAAATGGTGGCTTAGAAAGAATATTGGTATGCATTTAAGATGGTGATTTCCACTCCCATTCAAGAACATGTTGAATATGATTATAATGAACATTCAGAATGCCAGCATGTAGCAATGTTGATTGATAATTTTTTTTTATGATAATAATAAGTTATAAAGAAAGCATTTGTAGTTAAATGAACAAATGAGGCAAGTTGAGAAAACAGTTTTAAATTGACTCCTTGACTACTAGAAAGACCAAATGTGGGTTATATTAGTTGGTTAAATTTCTGTTGGAACGCAAATTAAACATGCTGGATGTAGTCTACTCATTGCATTGTGCACAACTATCAACTCTTGGTGTATAATGTAATACTTTTTGTTATAATGCCCTGTAGCCAAAGTGTCTCAAAAAGAACGGGCTAATGACTACGAGTCTATCTATCTTGTTTTGTTTACTACTTAATTACTACATGTCACTCATACGAAGCTCTACAGAATCAGTATTTATTGCCATAATTTAAGTAGTAATGACTGTTAAATTGAGTTGTTACTTGTAAACACTAAATATTTACAACAAAACTCACTACATCATTATGACTGTGTAAACTACTCAGCTTGTGGGTTTTGAGACTACTTAAAAACTACAGCCGATTGTTTAGTCAACCAGTTTCGATTTAACTAGTAATTTAAGTAGTAATAAATAAAAATTCAGGTCATTTTACTACTTGGGAACACTATTTATTTAATAATGTTTTTTTAATAAAAATGATTCAACTCTTTTTCAGACAATATTTAACTTCTTCTTATACTACAAGACTATTGTATACATACAAATAAATTGTGAATTAAACTTCAGAAAAATCAATCTGTCCAGAAAGGACGCATAAGTGATTGTGTATCAATGTCACCCATTTTGATGCAAATTAAAGTGACAGGTGCACTAGAGAGACAACAGCAAGACAACCCTGCAAAAAGGGAGGGGTTTTGCAGGTGGTAGCCACAGAAAATACTTATTGACTGATCCTTCTCTAGTTTTGCATTTTGTGTCCTTGTCACTAACGGTAGCATAAGGCGATACCTGCAGCCTATTCAGGTTCCACATGTAGTCCACCACCTACAGGATGACACATACATCTGTGTCGTTGCTAGGTTTGCTGTGTCACCTGTTATAAGCCATTAAACCAGGAGAGCTGGACAGGGCCGTGGTAAGGCATCAACCCATCAGCAGGACCATATCTACTCCTTTGTGCGAGCAACCGGAGGAGCACTGCCAGAACCCTACAAAATGATCTCCAGCATTGTGCTCACAGCCCGGCACCATGCAACTCGATTGGCATTCACCAGAGAACACCGGAATAGGCAGGTACCCCATTGGTGCCTCGTTTCTCTTCACAGAAGAGATCTGGTTCATATTGAGCAGATGTGAAAGTGCCTGGAAACGTTTTGGTGAATGTTATGCTGCCTGCAACACATCCAGCATGACCGGTTTGGCGGTGGGTCAGTGATGGTCTGGGGAGGCATATCCTTGGAGGCTCACACAGACCTCTACGTGCTAGCCAACGGTACCCTGACTGCTGCTAGGTACCGGGATGAAATCCAGACCTTACGCAGCCATCTCATTAGGAGTATGCCCAGATGTTGACGGGAGTGCATACTCGCATATGGGGGAGATACACACTGCTTAGTCACATAATGAGTTGCCGTGATGAAATTAAAGTTGGAACAGCCTGTAATTTCAATTGTTTACTTAGATTTTCATTGTTTGAATCCAGCCCTCAATCGGTTGGGGATTTAGATTTTTATTTACCGGTGTTTTTCTTTTAGTTGTTCTAAAAGAAAGTACACAAAGTACAGTAGAGATTTTGAACTTTAATATATTTTATAATTTAATTGTTCCCTTAATTTTTTAAATTTTAACTTTAAAATTGTAATTTTGTAATCAAAAGAGGAAATATACAAATGGAGAAGCATTTTTATGGGTTTAATTAATTACATATTATAACATGTTTGCACTAGGGTAATCCTGTTGTGGCCTTGTCTACATTCAGCTTTAACATGAAATGTCTTCTGATGTTCTTTGTTGCAACCACATTTCTGCAGCCACAACACTTTGTTTTATTTTAAAGACAAGAACAAAACCAATTACATAGTCATTACAGTCTCAATAATCTGCTATTAGAGCGCACATAAGACAATAAAGAACAACCTTTTAAAAACCGTTTTCATCCTGCCAACAATGGACAAAGGCCTCTTTGGCTTCAGTTAAAAAAAAATATGAGAAAAGTAGTCTTTTATGTACACTCAAATAGGTTTTGGGGTAGTAATTTAGGAATGGTTCTTCATAAAGGTAAGCTTTTCTCCAGCTCAAAAAAGGTAGTGAAATCAGAAAAATGCCTGCTGTGTTTTGCTTATTTACAAGTAATATCTTAGGCTCGTGTTAGTGTTCTATATTATTGTTACAATAGACCAAAGAAATATTTGATCACGTACAAGTCATGAACAGAGTGCGTGAACACACTTCATTCGTCCGTGACATGTATTCCAGACTAAGGAACTGTAGCCACACCCCCAAAAAAAAAATAGCCCGTTTCTTGATAATAATTAATGGTAATTACTATAATTTTTTACAGTTTAACTGACTCCAGATAAGTGTCCACGGAATAACTCTGAAGTAACATAATGTCTTCAAATGAGTTGGATTAAGCATACACATGCCTGCTTTTGTGTACTTCTCTTACTTACGTTTATAATCCTTTGCTAATGCCGTGGTATTGAGGCATGTCGATACAGGCAGTCCAAACATCAAGCATAGTGCATCACAGATGGAACCCTATCCCCTATATAGCACACTACATTTGACTAGGGTCTATGGGGCAGGCAATGCGCAGTATATGTAATTGGGCGCCATTTTAGGACACGGCCTACTTTTTGTACATAGAATCTGTGTCTTAGAGTTGATGAGGTGTGTGATGGGTTTTTGTCACCCTTTCGCAAGGGTGCAATCGGTAATGCGCAGAAAATCCCTGGCACGAGAGGCCGGGAGACATTTTACTGGTCTCGACGTTGGAAAAAAGTGTCACAGGGCGGGTAATGAATAGGGTTGTGGTGTTTTCCTTTTCGCCGGCTTTTCCGGTTAAGCTGAAGGCTAGTGCATTCCAGACCTCTCTCCATAAGTCCCCCAGCGGTTTCTTGTCTGACAGGTCTGTCGTACTCGGTAGGGCTTTGGGGTGGGGGGATATATGTGTATAAACACATTTTTGTCTGAGAGTGTGTGTTCGTATGAGCGCAAACGAGTGTGTTTATGTGTGTGTGTACGGGGGGGGGGGGGGGGGGGGGGCGCACTTTGATTTGAAGCAACGTTCTGAGGGCCTCTCAGCGAGCCATTTTGTTGGCTGAATGGGAAAGAATGCAGAAGATACAGAGCGAGATGTACTGGCCTTGGAAAAAGATGGGAGTAGTTAGCGCCTAGTGGATGACCCCTCTCTGGCTCTAGACTCGTGAACCCGGAGAGGTAAGGGGTTTCTATAAACAAAGCGGCTCTTAATTTGGACTCGCGTAGCCAACATTAGTCCGAGCAGACCCGAATTCCAACAAGGCATCAATCTACAGAGCAAGCTTTTCCCCCTCCACTCCTCCAGGTCTGGGTGCATGACCTAGCCCATCAATAGTCTGCTGTAGAGTAACACTCTACATGAGCTCATTCCTACTTGAAAGAGTCTACCAGCTTTGTCTCTCTGATAGTTTAGGACATTTCCCAGGCCACCCGTAGCATTCCAAATGCCTGTAAAAGTCGAAATGGAAACTGAATAATGTTTTAGTCTTATTTATATTCTTAATATAAAATAGGGAGTGAATGTTGTAATTCCTCATGCAAGTGAAAGGTATTGGATGACGGGTAGGTGTTCCAGGAGTCCAGGGTGGTGTGGATCATCTTTACCTCGGGGAGAAGAAGGCGGGAAGTCGTGTAATCCTGGCCGGAGACATCGACCCAGTGAGCAAAAAGTCGCCCGAATTTAATGGAACAACTAACATGATTTACTCACTAAACCGAAACATTGCTAACACGGCCATCTTTTCGCTCAGGCTCACAGAGGACAACTGTATAGGGTCCTTGTAGAGGCAGAGTAATTAGAAGATATCCTGAAACTTTGAATATTTATATGCCAAACAATTGTTGTGTTATGCTAAAGCCAGTTTGTAGTGTGTTAGTGTTACCATAGTTCCAAAATGTATGTCTATAGAAAATAGGTCTACTTATCTTAAGAGCTTACAAGAAATGTACAGTTAGAAATGTTGGCTATTGGCACTTTAAAATCACCATCCATTCCGCCAAATAATTCCTTCCTTGTCTGTACTTTGTCTGTCGAGTCTCCGGACATCTTTCCAATTTACCAATACACCTAATGACACCAAATGACAAGTAATCAATAGCTGAGAGGAAAAGGGGCATGAGGGGAATCTCAAATGAATCTAACAAATGACACTGAGTGCCTTGGCCCAATGCTTTTCCATTTACCTTTACAGAAGGCTCAGTTAGCTAAGCCAGTTTGCTCAGCAAGTGACTTTGTCAACAGCAAACAGCAATATCCCCAAAAACCATTCACCATTCAAACGCACTACATATTTTATGAAGATTAGGCTACTCGTTTGACGGTACTGAGGGAGAGCCAGCGGGCATTGAAGGCAGATGGGCCGCCGGTACGTTCAAACTTCCACTCAGGACGAGTGAGCGAGTGAAGGATACACGGGCACCACACAGGGTGCATATAATAAACCGTTCCGTGTATAAATAATCACCCAAATCAAAGTAATTTAGCTAAGAGCGTTTATAGTGTCCAATGATCAAAGGTACCCTCCATAGACCCTGTACTCCCCCCTGGTCTTGAGCGAGACGGGGGGAGACCGGCCGCCACAACAAAGCGCCATATCGGGGACTCTACAAACAAACGACCTTTGGGCCTGATGACATCACGTGCTGCCGAGCAGAGCGGAGAGAAATTAAGCCATTAGCCCGGTGGCAGCCGGCCTTGCTGTAAATCAAGCCCTTTTCCAATAAGGCTTGCCTCGCTTGGTCATCCATCACCGGAGTGGCGCAGGCAAAGCATGGCGACACGGGAGCCGGGCCAGCCCCGGGATGGGAGAGACGTAAACAGCCGTAATGACCCCGGCCAGCTGCCTCCCCCTCCCCCTCCCCAACGCATGGAATAAGAACACTGGGGGGGGTTGAGCAATCGGGGATTGTGACATAGAGGTGCTGTTGGAAGATTGTTGGAAGATTCTGGAACCCTTGGAGGTGTTCCTCGGCGGTGTGTCGTTTCAGCAAATCGGTCCATCTGTGTGTCGACAGTGATATTATTTGTAGTGCGAAAGTAAATATGAACACTTTGGAGACGCAGCGCATAACTTGTCTGTTTCTATTGTGCGGTTCTGCAATCGTACGCAGGCTAACTGATATAGCCGAAAGGGATCTGAGTCTGGATCACAAACTACAGGCAGCCACATTTTAGTAACGCCCCTGTTCCAACGTCCTCTTAAACTCTCCAAAATAAGTTAACTCCAATTAACTTTTTATGTCTCTCTGATGGTAGCACACTTTATACCTCTGGGGCAAAAGCAATTGGAGAAACAGTGTCCATAAAAGTTGCACAGATGGAGGAAACAGTATCTTATGAAAGCCAATATGTGAGAGATGACATTTGAGAAAAATGTTGAGAGACTTTTTAATAATATCTTGAATCTGTACCATCAAAATAAAATCAACTATTGCCAAATACAGGATAATCCCAGAGTTTCATTGCAGTTCAGTGATTGCAGTCTGGTTCCCGATAGTCCAATAAAGATTCTCCATAAATTGAAACAGCCCATGTCCTGGAACAGGCAAACAGGCTTTACTTTACCTCAGAGAAGTTTCTCGGGGAACATACATTAAACAAATCTGGGAAACAAGTTTGTATAAAGGCAGTGCTCAGTTTAACCTCTCCGAGTACATATCTTGGTGGATATTCAAGCTACTCAAGATCAGGTTCCTCGTATCCATGCCACCAAAAAGGTGGAACTGATAGTTAATTCCAGTGGCATTTCTTCTCAGTCTTTTAATGTGAAATAAATCATATCAGACGTTTCTACACCTGCTATTGATAGGTTAAATAACAATGGAGTCATCAACATGTGTGGATTCTGCAAAGTGAGCCACTCCTACCTTCTGAACTAAGAAAATCTGTTAAAGCAGTTGTTATATCTCTCCCATGCAGATTGTAGCAAAATGGAGCCTTGTATTTCCCAATTTTGTTGACAAACTTGAGTAAACACCATCGTCTTTTGGAAAAACGGACGCTTTCCTTCAAGATAGAGGGGATGAAAGGCCTGTATGGGGAAGCGAATGGACAGGACATTAGCTGGCCTGACAACTTCACTTACGGTTCCAGTTCTCAGAAATTATAATTAGGGCTGGTAGCAAATTCCCGCAACTCACTAACCAACACGCTAACCAACACGCTAACCAACACACTAACCAACACACTAAAAAGCAGGTTGTTCTCTGAGATTAATGCAGACTTGCTCAATTAAATATGTGCTACGGACAATTTAATTCTTTATACTCAGTTTCGAGAGGCTCTTTGGTGGAGCTGGGAAAGAGCATGGCCATAGCTACACATGTCCAGGTGACTGGAGCGGGATGAGCAGGTTCATCTAGACCAACTTGTCTTGTTCAACCAAGGATTATATGCAGATGCAACTGGATAAGAAATCCAAACAGGAGCTCCATGCTTTCCTACCTCAACTCAGACTAGGCTACTGAAGCGCAGGGGGCTGTCTATCCACACGGACGGCTGGATCAGGTCTGCAGGGACCGCCCGGAAAGAGGCAAGAATCCTGGAACACACGTTCCTCGGCGAAGGCGGAGAACATGTGTAACAACGGTTTAAGGCATTGCTCGGGGAAGACACGAAGCGGCCACACCAAGCCGGGAGTGTTCAAGTTTCGTCCTCCATGGGTATTCGATGGGCCGCTTCCTGGGGCTCGGCCAAGAAAGTTTGTTGCCGACAAAGTTGGCAACTAAACCCTAGGTTTCCACTCAAGGCTCCGCTGTGTTGTGTGTAAAGCCTGAATCAAATAATAGTCCCTTCCCCACATGTAACCCCGCATGTAAAGAAATGGAAAACATGCAATTGAATTGCCTCCTCCGCCCTTTTGAAAGGTGGGGGAGGATTGTGTTCTGCAACAAGTGTGTGCATCTGTGAGGTCCTTTAAAAGGGCGTCTCTGCCTCTTCCAGACATAGGGTTTGATGCTTGCAGTCGTTAATGGCGAGTGTTCACCGAATCTCTCTGGATGAAAAAGCCATTGACATGTGTACTGGCTCCAATTCACAATACGTCCAATGCCCTATTGGATCTGGACCATCTGTCACCCCAGCGCCAAGAAGAGAAAAATGTTCCTTCCCATTCCAGACTAACACACAGTGTGCCAGCAGTTAGTCTGTTCCTACCAGTCCTTTTATTCCTCTTGTGTCAGTCAAGCGCTTTTGCTTCTTCATACTTTGTACTTTTATACTTTTTCATTTCTTATTACTTCATACTTCCTCAGACTATACATCTTCACATCTTCATAATTCATACTTCCTCAGACTATATTTTCCAACTAAAGCTGTCTTCTGGTTCTAGGTCAGCCCTCATTAAGTAAATAGTAAAACACTGAAGTTCAATCGCAGTTGATAACACAGTAATCAGATGATTTAACTCTAACCAGAATTGCCTTACTTACACTCTTGCACCACATTTGCCCACACATTTGCCCCTTTTCATGAGCACGTTCTATCCATGATGCAATGTAATCACTGAATAAACAACCATGCCTATGAGCAAAGAACCGTGCAATGTATAAAGCTACCATTATCGCAACAACAGCAGCTTACACGATACCGTTCTCTGCAGACTGCAATACTCACAGGGGCTCCCTCAAGAAAGTAGCATCATGTCCTACCTTGTAAAGAAGTGCACCAAGTTTACACTACAAAATAATACATAGGCTCTGGTGTTCTTCGATAAATCTGTTGGAAATCCTGTGTGTATTGCCCGTGGTGCCCTCACACACCCATTCACGCACACTCAACACGCACTCACTTAATCACGATGGCGGTCTCTCTCACTCATTCTTACACTCTATTCACACACACACTCACACGCCCATTCGGTCCATGCCGCTGAACCGTGTACAATGTAAACGCTCGTCTTTTTCGCCTTTCCTTCAATCACCTTTTTGCCCGCTTGCTATTCGTTTCCTGTCGCGATCATACGCCGACGTTTTACATTACAGTCATTTAGCAGAACACGATTCTCATGAATGACTGGCACTTTCTTGTGTTATATTGAGAATTTAATTGTGGAGCGGATAAGAAATGCCTTTCGACACGCCCACAGCCGCATCATTAGCTGTGACATGTGACCCGGTGAGACTTTGAAACAGGATCGGACGAAAGTTTGCAGCCTCTGTGGGGCCAATGTCTCGTGTCCTCATTGGGCCGTCAACAGAACCTCTTGGCATAATCGACAGGTGACGCGCTAATCGACGCCGCCGAATTCTTGCTCTGATTCTTGCTGTCTTCCATTCTTGCTTCTCACAACACTGGGAACTTAGTTGTGAGAAGAATGTATGGAAGACGGCACAATTCAGGGTATGTGTACATTACATCGGATTACAATACAATGGCCTAGAGAGTTGCGGTACACACACCCACCCTAATCACGCACATACTTTACATTGAAGCGAATAAGTGGGCACTTTTAGGGGTTGCTTTCTGGAGCCTATTCAGTTGGATCTGACTGAGCTACTTATCATATAATTTATAGCTGGGTAATAAAACTGTAACCAAGAGTCATTAGCGCACATTAAAGTGTGTGTTGAAGTGGAAATCTAAAGGGGGCTCTCGAAACGTTATATTTAGAGTGCAGTGTGCTTTAACAGTATACCATCAGCTGGCGGAGACTTAACCAATGTGTTTATCGATGAAGATCTGCTTCAAGCGCGGCCAAGTGTTCAAAGAATGGAATGTCTGGATCTCCCGTTATTAAAAGTGATTCCTATAGTCACTGGAAGACCGTAAGTGTGGTTCTGATGTCGTGTCTTGGATGTCTTCATGTGGCTTCTTCTATGAGTCACGGGCCAAGACCAACGTTTCTGTGAGTTAAACATTTTTTTGTCATAAAGAACTGCTTCATCCGTCTCTCAGGCAACAACATTTCTAAAAACATCCTTGCAATTCAACAGTTAAATAATGACTCCAATGTTTTGAATTAAAATACTTTCCCTTTCTTTCTGCAAGACACCATTTAGAGCCAAATGTTTCAGCGTAAGTGTCACCTACTGTAGCAGACATTTTCCAGTTTTCTGGGAATTCTGAGATTCTCAAAGACGGCAAACCGCAAATACTGCCTTTGATAAACTGTCTGTTTTCAATGAAGCACCCGATTTCTCATACTGTTAAATGACCTCCTTTCCCCCGTCTCTCTATTCTTCAAATAAACGGAACCAAAACACATTGACCGTTTCTTGGAGGCTTGGTTCAAAATACCAGAGGAAACAAAAATAAACCAGTTGCAGCTCCCTAAAATAAATCTGGTCCACAGAGGTTGTTATATCACACAATGTTAAGACAATATCTGTGTCCTAAATAGAACCCCATTCCATACTGGATGCTGTCCTGCATTTATTATAACTAAGTCCTATAAATTAAGTAAAGAGAGAGTAGGAGTAAGTTTCTCAGACTGGTATTTTCAACCAAATCACACTAATGCCCACATTAGATAGAAATACAACAGTCACTTAATCACATACCACATAAAACAATAATAACATAATGTATTATGGTTTTAGGGATCCTGCCAAATAGAAGCAAACCACCACACTTAGACTTACGTATTTGGCATAATTTGCATAAATAATGAGGTATCCGTCAGGATCCCACTTCTGACACATTTCTTGACGCGGAGACGAACACCAAAGTTGCCTAAGAACATCACGCTAAAACTGATGTGTTACATTGAACATTCCCATTAAGCATCCGCTGACGTTTAAGTATTTTGGCCGTGTTTTTCAGGGTCTAGTACTGTCGGTAACGACTTTGATATCATCGTCCATCTGAAACAATCATAAACCTATGATTCTTTAAGATTCAGACCCGTCTAAAACACTACCGAAACGGTAATATTAAGCACTTACAAGCACATCAGACGAGCTCTTCCCGTTCTTTCTAAACGTTTATATAATAATCTAAATAAGTGATTGTTGTGTTTGAACTCCATGATGATCGAGCAGAATGTTTTGCAAGTTTATAGTCCGAGCCTATTCGTTGACAACGGTGACCGATGGGTAACGAGGATGACAGTGTGACTGACACTTCAATACCTGCTTCTTAATGACGTCTCGTCATTGTGTTGGTTCCAGGATATATTCGGCGCAAAATACAGAAAGAATATGAGGTAATTTGCACAGCACATGTGCATCTCCCTCCCCCGCCTAGTGCACTGTTACAGCTGCGAAGCCCCTTGAACAGTGTGCGGTTGCATTTGGCTAAATCGTATACATTTCACGTCGGAAAGCATCGTTTTGGATTCTGATTCATGTTTTTTACCTTTACATGTTGGTCATTTTCGCAGTATTTTTAAACAACAGTCAATGTTTGATTTTCAAAGCAGTGTTCTCAAGATTCTTAACTACATTAGCCATCTGTCATTTTGCAAGATGTCAACTGTGTTAGAATGGAACTACATTTTTAATTAAATTCATCAAAACAATAGTATACCATCAGGATGAAATGCATTCATCAAAACAACAAAACAATGCAAAGAAACGAGAGAATATGGAAAATACACGCGTTTTTGCCGGATTCATTAATGAGTATCATTAGAACCAGTTTTCAGGTTTTTATCATATTGGATTGTCTGCTCATATGTTTGTAGATTTTCAATCCCTAAGCTAAAAAACAAACCTCATTTGAAAAATGTCTGTCTATAGTTTCACTGACTTGGTGTCTATTCTCCCTTTATATTCACCCTAAACCACACTGGACTAGCCAATACCATTTAGAGTTTCGTTTTAGAAGGGTAGGGTGAGACTGTGTTATCATTTAAGGTTGGTTAATGTAAGAAGTAGGCTGCACCGTTAAGATATGAAGTTATTAACAAGGTCCACTGTTTTCTGTACCGATGTCAATCCAAAAACAAGGTATTTTAGGGCTTTTACAAAATAGTACATGTACTAATGGTTAAAACATTATTATTGTTTAATAAACATTTATTTTTCTCCATTACAATTCAGCATTTATATCAGGCTGAAAACCTTTTAAACCTCAACATTCTATAAAATGTGTTACGGGTGATGAATTGAATACTGTATATTTCATTCCCATGATGCTCTGCAGGGACTTATGAGAGGGGTTTATGATTACAGCAACCTGTGGATTGTGTCACGCACAGTAGGCTAACAGTCCTGCAAAAAAAGTCCCTACCCTGGCCTGGAACATCTAGGCCTAAGTAGACAATGATTGAGTAGAAAGATTACCGACGATCGTCTGAAACTGGTCTAAAAAATATCTTCTAACCTAAAAGCTCGGAGCTACTTTATTAGAAGCCAGACCATGGTAGCTCACATTTCAAAGTGAAACGATGTTTAGAAAGAAAGAAAGTAATTTAGCCTCCTCACTCTAATGCAAAAAGCAGGTAGGTGCCGTTTTCCGACTGACAGCACTGCGATGGATTCTTTTTCAGTACATAGAAACAAAATGTTTACTTTAGCACAGCGGGGTATTCTATTCTGAGTTACCCTCTGTGAAATATTGTGCACATCGGTCTCTGGCTAGGGGCCAGTGTCTGTGGTATGGTAAAGTAAAGGATGTTTATGAATGCTGGGGTTTTAGTCAGTCTGTTTTAGTCAGTCTGCAATTACTAAAGGGATTACAACTAACTACACCCTGATTGAAGTGCCTTCATTCATCCCCAAATTTTAGGGAGGGGGTGTTATCTAATGATGATGGGGTAAGTCCAGATCAGGGCATAGCCCCCCCCTCCCCTCCACCTGGAACACTTTGCAAATATATTGGGAGTCGTAGCTCAAACACAGGGGCGCACAGGTTGGTGGGAAAACCGATCATTTGATGACGGGTTAAAGTTCTAATATCACCCCCATCGACTGCAGCACTCAACATCACAATTGGAGACTTAAAAATAACCTAGAAATTCTTATGTGACTTTTGGTGGAGGCACACTTCAGGCATCAACGCAAGCTACTCCATAAAATAGCACTGACAAATTTAACATATCCTTTTTATTTTTCCCGAAACAAGTAATTCATTGGTAAGGACTAGTAAAATACAGCGTGGAGTTTGTATTTCTTTAAGGCATTGAATAAGCGAGCTAGATTCTGTTCAACAATAAAGGAGGTTCGCTGCACTGCATTAGCTGCACTAGCTGCACTGGCGTTATTAAAACACATAGAGGAATCTAGCTGCTACGCCTTATTTTAGCACTGGGATTAATGATTTATTAATGGCCATATTAAGTCAAATAGCAGTAGTCTCTGCTGCTGTGTTGAAGTTCATGAATGAAAAGAGATGTTTTGTTTTGCATGTCTTATGCACTGTACGGAATCTGACTTAAAATCTGTGAAATAATGTCTGAGGTAACCGTGTTTTCGGCGTAACGTTACACCCCACTATCAATTGTGCAGCCTACTGAGCACACTCATCTGACTCCAAATGTCTGTTGTTAAGCTGATAGCTAGTTTGTCGTGGGCCAGAAGCTTTTCTATGTGTGTTACTACAACGTTGTACATTTCTGGTGAACAGCCATCGGAAAAATAACGTCTATTAGTTCAATATGCTCTGTTTTGTTGAACTGCTTTTTGATATTTTAGTACAACATATATTACAAGTGGCGGTTCTGTTGTCTTGATCCCACACAGACACTATGTCCAAACAGCAGACATTTTGATTGACTAAGAGCACATTTTTATTGACTCATCTTGTTTACAACAAAGCAGCCTGGGACTATATTACATGTCATTGACCATTGATTGGAGAAATGTTAGCCCATTGTAAAAAATGTAATAAGCATGATGCTTTTTTTAGACACCACAATCGGCGCAGTTAATTGGCCATTATAAAGTAGTCAGCTGATGTCGATCATTAAAGGTTTTGCCTACAGTTGTCCAATATCAATCCCTAATAATTCATGAAAAGTCTAAAAAATAAAAACCTTTGGGCTCAACGATTTGTCAACACGAACAATAAGCATAAGAGCAACCCAAAGTTGAAAAAAATTTTAAATATTCTGTGACCAACAATTTGCCCCCAAGGAATGACATTTATCTATGTTTATACTGTATTGAGCCCTATAAGGCCCACATGTTTTAATGAACCCCCACACGGCCAGTGGCAAAGCACTCAGGCGTAAGAAGGGCAAACGGTGCTTTGGTTCTCACTGAAATTCAAACAAACCAACCCAGCTGTTTTTGTGATCCAATCATTTACAGCAATGTCAGTCCCCTAATGAACTCCGCAATTAGGTGTTTGAACAGTTGCCCTACAACCGCCTAAGGCTAGATAAACAAACGAAGTGGGGCCAGTGTGTTGAGGTATGGGGCTCTACACAGACACAGTATTTCCTCCCAAGGCGAATGACATTTTGTTTGAGAATCTTTCAACAAAGGAGGCCACCAAGGCATGTCCTGGCTGCCCGTTTGATGCCTCATACCTAAATTGGAAGTGGCGGGCCTATGGCCCATGCTCTTTCATCTCACTATCATTCGGGCAGGGTGTACACATTCGGTGTGACATCTGTTACTTTTCAATGTGCTCAAGCGGCCGCAGACACAGCCTCCAGTCCTGTAAAAAAAGGAGCCTGGTGAGGCCCATGTGAAGGTTCTGTAGGGTGCCAGGACCGGTTTGTCATGAACGAAAAGGTTCTAAATTGACATTATCCATTGGAATCCCATTTTATGAATGTACAGCATATTGCATTGAGGTTCCATTAGAAATCCATCCGAATAACAATAAACCCGGAGTACGCTTTCTCCAAATTGGTTGGTGGGTTAGTTTATAATTGGTTACATGTATTTTTAATCAACATGCTGACAGAGTGAAGACGTGCTTTCTGCAGGTTCTCCCAATTCTGCTCAGAAACCATTAAACACTGTTAAGGGCTCTTGGTCACCTCTGTGGCTAAAGCCATTCTTGCCAGGTTACTTGGTTTGGTTGACAGCCAGCTCTGTGAAGAGGCTTAGTGGTTCCAAACCGCCGGTTCGCAATGATGAATGTTTCAATACTTTATCAATTGTTTATAACCATACCCAGATCTTTGCCTCCGCACAGTTCTGTCTCAGAGATCTACGGAGAATTCCTCAGACTTCATCGCTTGGCTTTTTTTCTACCATGTATTATGAAGTGTGGAACCTTTTATAGACTGGTGAATGACTTTCTAAATAATGTATAATCAATTGAAATTGCAACAGGGGAACTTCAATGAAGTTATAAAGACAGTGTATAGATGATCAAAGGGCACTGGATGCATCTGAGCTCAATTTGGAGTGTCATGGCTAAGGAACTGAACACTTATGTTCATGAGGTATTTCAGTTTTTCCTTTCCAATGAATTGGCCGACATGCTGGAAAGGATGCAGCCCCCAGACATATTAATCAGAGTGAAGATAGATTCCCCATCTTAGGTAATGGATATATAAAATGTTCATGCCAAAAAGAACGCAATAACTATTTATCTAAATAAAAGGACACTACCTAAACATGAATACTCAGCCACCTATGACTGGAACAAACTGCAAAACACCCTTACGCTCTTATCACAACTTTGCTTTGAAAAAAGAAATTTGAGCTGTTATCTGATTCATGCCCCTGCTGAGTCATCAAATCTGTATGCATTTGTGTCTCGCTGTATATGATGTAATTGGATTACTAACTATGCTTATTATCCTTTTATACAGTATGGCCCTGTTGTGCTGTACACAAGAAATGGTTCTCAAATGTCTTAACTGGTTAAATTACGGTTGTATAATACATTTATAAAAACATTGCATAATTTGTTTTCTGTTAAATTACCGCAAATCCTTTGTGAATTAGATATAACTGTCCTCTTTTTTGGAATACAAAAATTGTGGGGTTTGATGTGATGATTATGTTACTAACCTGGTGGTAACAAAAACAATTCCACAGAAAATAAATATCCTGTTCGATTGCACTGCTTTTGATCTTTCCATATCAGATTCTGGTATTATGTTATCAACATTTACTTAATAGACACTGAGATACAAAGCTAACATTACAAGCTAACATTTGGAACAACTAATATGTTTTGTTTGTGTCCTTGCTTTACAGATTACTGATAACTATATGCGCAGCAACAACGCAGAATCGATGCTCTCGAATATGAAATATATTCTGACGCGTTGTGATCGCTTCTGATACGGAAGTGGAAAGGCATTATGGGAACAACATCATGGCGGAAATATTTGAATCGTTGAAGTTAGTGTAGTTCTGAAACGAAGCTTTTAAATCGAAGTTTATGTAAGATATTTTGTATTCTAAGCTCCACTATCTAAACTAGTTGCTATTACGGCGAACAATATGACAGAACGTCAAAAATATTGTGATACATCGGGTGTGACAACTGAGAAGGGACAACAAGGAGGTGGAGTCAAACCGAAAACAAACAGGCTGAGAAGAAGTATAAGACAAACTCAGGCATCTTCAACAATCACTGAGTCGCAAAAAAACAGCCAGGAAGGTCGGTATCTATCCGTCCGTGATGTGTTAAACTAATGATTTCCTGATTCAGACAGCGTTAAAATATGAATTAGGTAAAAGCGTAAACGGTAACGTAATAACGCGGTCAGGCATAGCTAACATAGTTTATAGTCAATATATAACGTGTAGATCATCTACATAAACATAAGGACTGTAACGGACAGTTAAATTCATTTGGCTAGCTGCCATGTCATACTATTTGTATCTACTGACAAATGTTTCTCACTGCGTGTACCCAATTAAAAAAACATCACATAATGACGTGTCTACGTTATGTCAGATTTCAAGACGCCAACTCGTGTGAAAACTATATCGAGATACGACATTGCATTCAACAAAGTGAACTCTCCATTGAACGAATCAGAACTTCATCATGATATAATTTGGGATGCAACTACCCCGTCACCACTCAGGACAAGTAAGGCATATTTTTCTCATACATGTGTACGCAGTTGTGATCATTTTAACGACTAATTAACCATTTCGATGTCATTTTATTCTTGTCTTAGATGGCCAAAGAGGCCAAAAGTACTACCCAAACGTTGGAATTGTGGACATTTCTGATATCGTCAACAGAATTGCTCCAAAGGTTTGTGCAACTTGCTAAATTAGACCATGTGATTTGGTTAGAAAATATAGTTCATTTACTTTGACAACGAAGTAAACAATCTACTTTATTTGTGTTCGTGACATTTTACTTTTTTTTTCTTATGTGCCGTGATAGCAAGTGTAATTTTCTTATTTTAAGCATGGAAGACCTGTAGTTCCTCTGTCATCCTTGGATCAGTGGATTGGAGAAAGTGCTATTCCTTGCACCCCAGAGTTACAACAGCCTAAGGCCAAGAGAAAATCCCCAAGGTATTACAATAACCTACTCCTTTCTCTGTAGATGTTTTTTCTAAAACAGAGCTTGTCATTTACAAATAGCTGAAGTATGAATTTCCCTACAGGACAAATGGAGTGGCAGACCTTCTAGAGTTGGCGAAACAGTTTGATTTTAACATTCGGCAAGATGAAGAGAAAATAAAACATAGGCACAAGCAGAGTTTGGATCTTCTATCAGACTCTGAGGATGTATTGGATTTCGATTGCCAACCAAACCGGTCTCTACCCTGCCTGCTTAATGTCCCACCTGAAACTACACAACCCACGGTTAAAACCAACTGCACGACTGTCCCCGAAGACCCCCTTCCTCCTGACCATGGGATGGAGGATGATTTGGATTCTTTATTTGACCGGCCAACTCAACACATGAGCGGCAACTTCAGTGGAAATTCGCTGCCTTGCTCAATGGAAGGGAACATAGCTCCCACGGTTTCATCCGAACCTATTTGTAATAAAGGTCTGGAATCTTTCCGTGGTCACGCTTTGCCTGTTTCCTCGCCGCCATCGGTCACAACAAGCCAGCCAATCATTGATTTTGACGACGACTGGGGGAATGATGACTTACTGGACGACTCGCTGGTTTCCGAGATTACTCAAAACCCGGACGCCTTTGCCCCTCCTAAGCACTGTTCGACCCAAAGCGTGTCGAATGAAGCAGAATATGTCAATAACAGCTCCTCGGCCTATCCAGGCGGTGCTCTTTTGGGACCGCATCGACGAAGAAGTAGAGATGTACAACAGGTTGTCCCTGAAGGGGATAACCAACCTATTAAACACAGGAACACACTGGAAGGAAATCCGTATTTTCAATTGAAAATAAGTAGTAAACCAAGTAAAGAGTCCGTCTCAGCAGCACTGGCCAGTTATTCACATGAACCTAAACCAACTTCAGCCTCCAACAAAGCTGCTTCTATGGCGTCCGGTTACCAACAAAGCCATCAAACGCAGCGCCACTCTAATGGAGCCGAGGCTATTCAACAGGCTCCTGTCTTTCGCCACGGTACGACGGCCTCTACCAAATCGAGCACATCGGTTGCAACCGGCTCCTACTCAACGAAGCCCCTTGGAGCTGAGGATCGCTCTTTCCACAAGCAAGCAGAGAATGACAGTTCAAAGTGCGCAGATAGTATCAGGGCCTCCGCTAGCCCCTGCATCTTCCCAGAGGATGACTTGGACTTCCTCTTCGCTTCCGACCCAACCTGGGATGACCGAGGGGATGATGACCTGTTGTGCCAGGTATGTGACACCCTGGAAAGCCAGGCGGAGACCATGGCCGAGCCTCTTATCACACCCTCCCCGTCTCCCCACGGCAATCGGACCCTGAGCCGGACCGCCACCCCTGCGCCTTTAAACGGCGGCGGACGTAATGTAAACGGCGACAGATGCGTTGTGGCTCAAACGGCCGCACCGCTCCCAAATCCCAACTCATCCACCTGTTCGCCGTCCGCTCCCAAGAACGGTGGCGTTTTCACCCACCCTCTCCATAGCAGCCGCGTTCCCGTTGCGGTGGTGTCTGGGTCCACCAGAACGATGTACAGCGGGTTACCTGGAAATGCTCCCGTCACTTTTATCCCCAGGCCACAGGGCCCACTAGCAAGGGAAGGGCCGAACAAAAGCATCGAGGTCCGGGTTACTGACAGGACGACTAAACAGCATGTGACTGGGAGTGACGTCCAGCCGCCATCCTGCCCAGCTCCAGTAAACCAGACTTCCAACCCCAGTCAGTTCACCTTCAAGAGACCCTCCGGCTGCATCCCCAAGTCTGTCAACTATGTGACCAGCGAAGGTAACCTTTATGTCACCCAATTTTCATCGCATTCTCTGGTACGGCAGTTACATGTGTTGAGTCATTATGCAAAGGAATGAGCGCATGCGTGACCACGGACACATTTACACCTGAGCGTTATTTTTTTAAGCTCTATTTTCCTGACATTTATGCTTCGTTGAGGCATGCTACGGGGGAGGGTTTTCGCTGAAAATACTGTGTTTAGCCTTTGTATCCATGCTGCAGCAGTACGTGGGCACCTAAGGCAGGGGATTAGTCGCCCGTACCGCCCTCGACCCCGAAGCAATGCCTTCATCTGTAGATTTAATGTCGACTATCAACTACAGTGTACTGTCAGGTCCCAACGGATTTCCACAGTTCAGACTTGTTCTTGTACTCTATTGTAGTGGATTTGAGGTTTTTCAAAGTGCTGCCTATCAGTTGTATTTTAGTGTGTTGTAGTCCATATTGGGTTAACTACTCAGAAATGTCATTCTTTTTTACATTTTAGCCATTCAGCAGTTACTGTTATCGAAACCATACAACACAATTATTCAGAATAGTATTTTAGGGACTAAAAGTACCAAGACATACTCACATTGACAATATGCGATAGAAAGTACTTAGTACCGCTTAGTTGTTCCCATATTTTCTTTCAGGAATTGAGTGCCTCAAACCTGTCCGAACGTGTTTGATACGTTTGCATTTTGCCGTGGTTGTTTATTCATGTTTATTGCCATAATTTCAAATGCATCGCAAATAATGTTGATTAATAATGTTACCTTGGCATTTAGTAGCCCCCTTGTTGTTAATGCTAAGTGGTTAGCATCTCTTGGGGATATGGTCTTGTTGTATTGGTTACATTCTCCATCATTGTTATTCACCATTAAATTAGGATAATCACAGTAGCATCCACATTAATGTACAAGTGTTAAGAAGCATTGTGTATTCTTAATTACAATGAAATGTATTTAAATAAGAGGTTTTTTTTGCCATTTGTTTCTAATGGGTAGAAAATAATCACCGAAACACGTCTTGACCGTTTACCGACCTTTTGCTAATTGTTGTTTTTTCAGCATTCGTTTCAACCCAAGCAGTTGGGAAGTGCTCTGCTGAGGAGATTGAACTGAAGAAGCAGCAGGCCATGGAAAAGAGACGCCAACGAATGTTGACAGCCAGCCACCTGAGAACCCTCACCTGAGGGCAGGTACCAGAAGATCACAACTGCAGTTGCACCTCAAAGACTTGTCCTTGACTTCCAGAATATACATGAACTAATGACGTGAAATTATATTCACAATTTTATTTAATATGCATTAAATAATATGATATTTTAAGCATTTCTTTCATCTAGTATGTCTATAATTTTGCTTAATTAAATCATTTTAAGAGTGGTTGTCTGATTTTCTTTTCCAAAAAGGAAGGTTAGTCTTGAGTACATTTGCACAGTAATGAATCGGCTCTCGTAGCTGAGTGTGCATTTATTAACATATAAAAATTAACCTAATGATTTCGCTAACTCCACCTGAGTTATAATTCATTCTTTATTAAAATAAGTTAACACATTCAACTCCTGTCTTGTTCCCCCCTTCAGACGGCACCATATTTTGTAAAGCAGTGACATCTGGTGTTCTATTTTAGTCACGCTTTCCTCTTCCCTCATCTCTTATTATGGGACAGTCCTTCTGGGAAGAAGTACGGTCACTAAGCACAAAATATCACTTACATACTGCCGCTTACACAGACTGTCTTCTTCAGAACTGGGTGTTCTTCAAGAGCGCCATTGTCCAACTTCATGGAAATGCTTTGGGGAAGCCAAAGACCAGGGGTAGTGCACGTGGGGTAGTGCACGTGAGTAGAGGCCTGAATCCTCTCATAGATGACTTTATGAATCCGTTTGCCATAGTAAAATATCAGTTTGCTCCTTGAGTCTCCAGATCTGGACCTGACAGTCACTCGATTTAACTTGGCTCCTCTTCAATCTCATCCACGCCATCCATCACTTTATTACCTAGATTCTTACATTCTGTTGTTCGAGGTGCTTGGTCTGCCTGCGAACTCCATGCCGACTCAAGCCGAACAAAACCCAACAGTAATATCTATGGCGCTCAACTTTTCACCCTCGCCGAAGAAACCTTTGGTCCGTGGAGACGGAACAGATCGATCCCGCGTATAAATGCACGCCATTCAGAGTCACCATGGGGACAACTGGTTACACATGTAAAGGAATCCCCCCCCCCCACCCAGGAACGCGCATGCCGCTCCGTGTCATCCGAGCAGCCCTCCAGAAAGCGCCCGGCCTGTCTGGAGATGAGATACCGTTGGGACGGCCTCGTCTGGTCCCTTCATTAGCGGGCAGCTGTAGGATGAGGAGAAAGGCTCGCTGACCTCCCCAGCTGGAGCGCCATGTAAGGCGAGTTGCGTTATCGCCAGGCAGGTGCGTAACCGGACCTGGTGTCGGGCCCGCGGGGCTCCTGTAAATCCGAGGCGCCCAGTGGCCGGTCTCCTACCTGCTCGGTGGCGGTTCTCCGGCTCCAGTACGCGGTGTCATTGGGACTCGTGTTCTCTGGCTTCTTCCGAGGATCGAGTTGTGCTCCCTCTGGTGTGAACAGGGCCGTACGCCGGGGACCGGGGTTTAAAAGCGCTTGTCGTGTAGACATCGCCTGCAACACGACACACCTTAGGAGGAGGACCGTAATCAGGACACTATGTCCAAATCAGTTGGCTGCTGGTCGTCATTTCAGGCGAACGATGGGGTTTAGTTACCGACAGTGTGGCGTTGAACTCCTCATGACCCTTCCTTTGCTCGGTTTCCCTTGGATGTGCGGCGGTCCATTAATGATTCTGGCCGTTGGTCCGGAGTAAAGACACGGATACATATACTCGCCATGCTTGGCGTTTTGCCAAAGGCCATGGTCCTCTCAGACAATAGTGAGCCAGGAAGAAGGAAATGTTCTCTTCGGGGTCCTCTGTCTTTATATCCTGTAATCTTGTCGAAACCTGGTAGGCCGTTTCTGATTATTTTCTGGAATTCATCGGGTTTTTTTACCCCCGTTTACATTTTAGTAATTTAGCACTTCCTAAGACTTACAGTAGTAATATCTCTTAGTCTTTATCATTTTTAATACTTAAACAGTTCAGCCATCTCAGTAAACTGCAGGTCATTAAAGAAACATCCTGTTTTTCTGAGTCTGATAATTTGCATCATTATTTCCAACATTGAGGTTTATTTGTGATAGAGGAGCAATTCATGAATTTGTG
The DNA here is from genome assembly GCA_016801125.1 of Novumbra hubbsi. NCBI lineage: Eukaryota > Metazoa > Chordata > Actinopteri > Esociformes > Umbridae > Novumbra > Novumbra hubbsi. The sequence continues at coordinate 1,926 of JACXGK010007111.1, read as the reverse complement.
GTTTTATTTTTATGCAGGAACTGGGTAGTTCTGGTCCAAGAAATGGGTTTTGATATTAATGTCATTATTTTTTTATAAAGTGCTAAAGATTGTATTATTTAATTCGTAAATTTTATTACGGCACTTATTTATTTAACACCCAAAGGGCACATGTAACTTTCGAACAAACCTCATTAAAAGTGATACAAAAGCTACTAATCATTTAAAAACAACTATTGGTCTGTTTTAACATTTGTGGTACTAAGTAACCCATAGTAATCAGAAACACATGAAGCTCAGATGGAAGAGCAGACAAAGGGAAGAACTGGTTCTCTGGAAAGTGAATTCGTCATAAAGGGCTCTAATTTTTTTTATCTGGGGGAAACCATTCCACATTGACGAAGACACATTGATGAAGAGGCAGCTTCTTGAAAGTATTCTCACCCCAATTCATTGTCAAAGTTGTAGTGAAGGTTAGTTCTCTTGTTGTAGACAATTTGTACTTCAAATTTAAATAACTAAGCACCACGACCATCTTAAGCAACTCTTATCAATCTCGTTCCACTGTATTTTCACGACCAACTGTTTTTCTCGGTTGCTAAAAGTTTGGCTCTTGTTGAATTGTGGCTTTTCGACTAAAAGTTCTGTTTTAAGCCGCTCACACCTCAGAGAAATTGATCGTGACGTCTGTACAAATGAGGCCGGGTTTTTCCCCATGCTCATATTACTGTAGGATGTCAGCAGTTTATTCCTACCTACGCTGTCCCTTTTCACATTGAGGCATTTTCAGTAACCTGAGCCAAACTAAGCCTAACCAAGCTTTTCCTTACAGTACGAAGGTGCCCGTGGTCCATCAGAGGTTCAAACTGAGTATGGTTCCATTTCATGAGAATAAAGGCGTGCCAGTTTGCCCGTCTTCTACGATAAACCGCCAATAAACTTTATTTTGGATCATATGATCGTTCTAAGGTATTTTACCACTACGGAAAACATGTTTTGGATTACACGTTGTTTGTTAAAGTGTAGGGTTCGGCATTTCACACTGAAAAAAATTATTTTTTTTTTGAGTGGGCAAAGTGGCGTTTTTGACGTCCGCTCTTGGTGTCTTTCATGTTGGGCTGTGTGAAAATTAATCTGCAGCCTCGCTGAAGGGGCCAAATCGCAAACAGATGCGCGGGTTCCACGAGCAGGTTCCCGTGGCCGTCTCTTGGAGGCGCATGTGTGACTCCGCTGTGGATACAAATGGGGCTTTGAATTGGCAGTGACGGGCAGAAGTGGCCTCATTCTGCGTGAGCTCAATGAGATCCGCTCAGGAAACTCCGACACGTTGTCTGAGGGAAGGGGGCTCCTAGTTCACTGGGCGATGTAGGATGAGCATGTCAGTTTATCTGTTTACTGGATTTTGCGTTCGTTGATGATGGTTCGCCTGTGTCCAGAGGCTTCTGAGTCGTCCGCTGCCACTAGTCTTGGTTCCACTTTTATACCAGACGGCTGGGTGGCCTTCTGTGCTTTAGTGCAGGAGAAGGTATTATGAGTGCAAGATGTAACGCCCCGGGTCATGCTGGTTTAATGTCGCATTAGTAAATCGTACTAGCTTGTCTTGTTCTGAAATATTGTCACTAAGAAAGCACCGCCATCAACAAAAGTTTTCGACAAACAACTGCACTGGAAAGACGAACGTGCCCACGTCTTGTCATGTCTTAAAAACAAGGCTCTATAGGAAAGAGGTTACAGGGAAAATGCTACTGAAATCAACCCAAGCGCTTTCAAGAACAACTCTTACCTTATGCTGCCACCTAGCAGGCTGCTGGGGGTATGATGCAGTGTATTCTGCTGGGGGTATGATGCAGTGTATTCTGCTGGGGGTATGATGCAGTGTATTCTGCTGGGGGTATGATGCAGTGTATTCTGCTGGGGGTATGATGCAGTGTATTCTGCTGGGGGTAT
>JACXGK010007110.1:0-17114 GCA_016801125.1 Novumbra hubbsi | reverse complement strand
GTACCAGGGATATCTGTGCACTATAGGACAGGATGAATGTACCAGGGATATCTGTGCACTATAGGATAGGATGAATGTACCAGGCATATCTGTGCACTATAGGACAGGATGAATGTACGAGGGATATCTGTGCACTATAGGACAGCATTTTAGGATGGACGGCTGATTAAAGGGGGGAGAGAAAGATCCCCCCCTAAAAATCCCAGGGAGCCATTTGGGACACAAATTAAAATTATCTCTCTCTCAGAATAAAATGAACTGATTGTCTGACTTCTAAATGACTGGCTTAGGTCTATAACGCGTTTGCATTGAAATGAAAAGCTTACAGATGACCACTGCACCGGCCTTCTCAATTATTTAACACATTCAGGCTTTCCCACAGCGTAGCCATAGTGTCAATGGCCATCATTTGTTAACGTGCCTGCTCATGTCAGCAAAGCCTTGTGTTATAATTAAGCAAGATGGCACCTCAGGGGTTTGTGGTATATGGCCAGCGTACCACACTAAGGGTTGTTCCTAAGAATTATGCAACATGGAGTGCCTGGAAACAGACATTGGCCGAGGTACAAACATCCTCAAAGCCCTGAGGTGCCTTATTGCTGATATAAACTGGTTACCAGTTCAATTAAAGTAAAAAAAAATGCTTTGTCATACCAGTCTGACATATCTCTGCTTTCAGCCCGGGCTTTAATTTAGCTGTGGTTTATTGGCCATATACCACACCTCCTTGTGCCTTAATGGTTAAATTAAAGAGTAATGTAGACTGAAAGGGGGGGGGGGGGTGGCGTGTGAAAGATGTGAAAAAGAGAGGGAGAGGTGGGGTGACAGAGGCATTGTGGGATACAGAAAAGGAGAGGGTGAACAGTGTGAGCTAAGAAGATGGAGAAAAGGGGAAACGTGTTGGGTAAGAAGATGGAGAAAAGGGGAAACAAATTAGGTATGAAGATGGAGAAAAGGGGAAAGGTGTTGGGTAAGAAGATGGAGAAAAGGGGAAACGTGTTGGGCAAGAAGTTGGAGAAAAGGTGTAACGTATTAGGTAAGAAGATGGAGAAAAGGGGGAGCAGTGTTAGGTAAGATGATGGAGAAAAGGGGGAGAGTGAACAGTGTTAGGTAAAAAGATGGAGAGAAGGGGGAGGGTGAACAGTGTTAGGTAAAAAGATAGAAAGAAGGGGGAGCAGTGTAGGGTAAGATGGAGTAAAGGGGGAGCAGTGTTAGGTAAGATGGAGAAAAGGGGGAGGGGGAGCAGTGTTAGGTAAGATGGAGAAAAGGGGGAGCAGTGTTAGGCAACAAGATGGAGAAAAGGGGGAGGGTGAACAGTGTTAGGTAAAAAGATGGAGAAAAGGGGGAGCAGTGTTAGGTAACAAGATAGAGAAAAGCGGGAGGGGGAGCAGTGTTAGTTAAGATGGAGTAAAGGGGGAGCAGTGTTAGGGAAGATGGAGAAAAGGGGGAGGGGGAGCAGTGTTAGGTAAGATGATGGAGAAAAGGGGGAGGGTGATCAGTGTTAGGTAAGATGATGGAGAAAAGGGGGAGGGTGATCAGTGTTAGGTAAAAAGATAGAGAGAAAAGGGAGCAGTGTTAGGTAAAATTGAGAAAAGGGGAGCAGTGTTAAGTAAGAAGATGGAGAAAAGGGGAAATGTGTACTGCAAAATGAGTTTGAATCTGGTCCACTTCTCTTTCAGCAACAATTTATCTTTCTACACTTTCCTGTCAAAATAAAGCAGAGCATAATCCTATGGAGAAATGCACAAAACCTTTTTAGTAGGTAGTTGATATCATGGAAGATGGCTAGCCTCCTTATTAGCCATCCATTCACTTTTAGACAACATATGGACTTCTTCCTGCTTGTCATTGTATTCATCCTCATTTGTATTTGGTATAAATGTTGTATAGTGTTTCAAAGCAAGTAAATGCTAACTGCCCAAATAAACAGCTTTGCAGCATTTTCTCAGTGGCCCGAGACTTTTGCACAGTACAGCACAGTACAGACCAGTACAGCACAGTACAGCCCAGTACAGCACAGTACAGCACAGCACAGTACAGCACAGTACAGCACAGCAAAGCACAGTACAGCACAGCACAGTACAGCACAGCACAGCAAAGCACAGCACAGTACAGCATAGTACAGCACAGTACAGCACAGTACAGTACAGCACAGTACAGCACAGCACAGCACAGCACAGTACAGTACAGCACAGTACAGCAAAGTACAGCACAGTACAGCACAGCACAGTACAGTACAGCACAGCACAGTACACCACATACATATAGAAATGTAGATAAGAGAGCAACATGAACCAGCTCTACTGTGACATTACTGTAAACTCTGTTTTGACAATGACATTGAAAAGCCTTGTAATAAACTAGGTACAAACAGTACCTCTCAATTACACAGTCCTCCTAGTTTAACATGCCTCCAATATGGAATCCTTTTGTAAAACAAGGATCTCACAAACAACTTCTTTTGATGTTTCAATTAGGTAGTAGCCACTTGTGAGGAGTTTGATTTAATTTGAGTAATTACGTCCCGTGTGTCACTGCTGCAATGGCTGTCACAGATGGTCAAGACCAAAATAATAAATGTATGATTACTTAATGCTATACTATACTATACTATAGTCACTGCCACTAAGATCAAAAGAGAACATTTTAGGGCTGTGTGCAATATCCTGAGATCCAACTTACTAACAAAGGAGGACCAATGTATAGCCACCATGACATCCTGGAGGACAATCATCTCAGTCTATTAAGTGTTGTCTTTCATATGAGCATGTAGGACTGGGTGATGGAAGTGCAACGTCAGGTTAACTGTTCACCTCCAGGACAACCATGACTGAGAAGACCCGTGTAGCAGTACACACCCCTTTTCAAATTGCAGATACTCACACACTAAAACAAACACACACACAATATACAAACACACACACTATATAAACACACACACTATACAAACACTAAAACAAACGCACACACTATAGAAACGGACACACTATACAAACACACACACTAAAACGAACACACACAATATACAAACGCACACACAAAAAAAACACACACTATACAAACACACACACTATACAAACACTAAAACAAACACACACACTATACAAACGCACACACTATACAAACACACACACTAAAACAAACACACATACTATACAAATGCACACACTATACAAACGCACACACTCAAACAAACACACACAGTAAAACAAACACACACACTATACAAACGCACACACTAAAAATAAACAAACACTATACAAACGTGCATAAACAACAGTAAAACAACATTTCTCCTTGATCCATGCATACATACAGTTGGGCAGCTGTGAATATTTAGCGGTCCCTCAGTCAACATAGACACTGGAAAAATCTGCTATATAAATGATTGATTCTGACTAAACCGCTGATTGACTTCCTTCCTCTCTACATTTATCTAGGACACACTTTGCCACAAAAATAACGTCTTAAATGCCCCTGGATCAACAGGTAAAAATACTACTAATGCTACTAATACAAATGATGAACCAAAGACACAGTACTATGCATTCAATAGTGGCACAGATGGAGGATGTGTTGGTGTGAATACATATACCATTGTAAGTCTGGTGTGAATACATATACCATTGTAAGTCTGGTGTGAATACATATACCATTGTAAGTCTGGTTTGAATACATATACCATTGCTAAAACAAATTAAGGAAATATATATGAAAATCTTGAAATCACAGGCCAACTTGCTTGAATATCATCAAGGCAACTCATGTGACTCAGTAGTGTATATGGCCCCCACGTGCCTGTATGTCCTCCCAACAACATCTGGGCATGTTCCTGATGAGATGGTGGATGGTGTTCTGGGGGATCTCCTCCCACACCTGGATCAGGGCATCAGTGAGCTCCTGGATCAGGGCATCAGTGAGCTCCTGGATCAGGGCATCAGTGAGCTCCTGGATCAGGGCATCAGTGAGCTCCTGGATCAGGGCATCAGTGAGCTCCTGGATCAGGGCATCAGTGAGCTCCTGGACAGCCTCTGGCGCTACTTGGCGGTGGCAGATGCACCGATACATAATGTCCAAGAGGTTCTCCATTGGATTCAGGTCTGGGGAACATGAGGGCCAGTCAATGGCATCAATACCCTCATCATCCAAGAACTGCCTACACACTCAGGCCACATGAGGTCAGACATTGTCCTGCACCAGGTGTAACCCAGGGCCCACTGCACCAGCGTAAGGTCTGACGATGGGATGGATTTCTTCCCGGGACCTAACATCTGTCAGGGTCCAGTCAGTAACGTTGCTTAGCAAATGGAGTTCTATGCATCCCTCAGCGGATATGACTCCCAGACCATCACTGACCCACCACCAAACAGGTCATTGCTTCATGATGTTGTAGGCAGCTTAATGCAACATCATTCAGTGGGATATCCACTCTGTCATGTCAGTCACATGACTCAGTGTGAACCTCATCTGTGAAGAGAACGGGCCGCCAATGGTGGACCTGCCAATGGTGGACCTGCCAATGAAATTGTTCTCAGGCGAATGCCAATCAAGCTGCACGGTGCTGGGCTGTGAGCACCGGTCGCACTAGAGGATGTCGTGTCCTCATGCCTCCCTCATGGAGTCTGTTTCTGACAGTGTGGTCAAATACATACACACCAACGTCTCCTGGAATCTCCTCCATTCTTTTGAGACTGTACTGGGAGAAACAGCAAATCTGTATGGGCTTCAGGTACCGTCTCATGCTACCAGCAGTGACAAGAATAGTAGCAAAATGCAAAACTAGAGAAGAATCATTTAAGAAGGATAGGAGAGACCAATTGTCTGTGGCCACCACCTGCAAAATCATTCCCTTTTTGGAGGTTGTCTGGCTGTTGCCTCTCCAGAGCACCTGTTGTCACTTTCATTTGCACCAAAACAGATTACATTGATTTGCAACAGCTTATACTGTGATGATTACGTGTTTTGAGTAGTGTAGGTTTTAATATCCTGATGTGCACCAAACCTCCCTGCATGGATAGTAAAACAAGGATAATTTGACCTTGAAATGTCCTTTGTCCACATGAGGAAAAAAGCTATATTTGGCTTAGGCATTACGTTTAGGGGAGCTTGTTAGTCCAGTCCATACTACAATACACAAATGCAATATAGACCCAGTATTGCTTCCTTCATGACCCAAGTTGATTTACCACACCAACTTTAGTCCCCCACAAAGCATAGTTGTCCCATTAACTTCCCCCAATACCTGATATTTTATTTTCCTCCTTGTTTAAAATCGTTTTTTTGCAGTCTTGCAATTTTTTTTGAATAAATAAGTATCAAGGAAATATTTTCTATCCTGCGGGAAAACAGTGTTGAACTACAATAACTAACGAGCATTGGGGGGAGATTTCTTGAAATCTTAGCCGGAGGAGCCTGAGCTAAAACAAACGTTTCTGGGGGCTGTCAAAAGATTTTGACAGGATTTTGAGTTATAAGTTACGAGGCTAGGTTTAGGATTAAAGCTACAATGAGTTCAGGGTTATGGACAAAAGTGTGGCAGTAACGGCTAGGGTTGGGTTAAGGGTTAGCCAACATGGGAATAATACTTGGGTTCCCTACAAGTGTATGTTTTGTCGAAATCACAGTCTTAAACGCACATGGATTTGTTACCTGTTTCCTATACCCTGGGAAATGTTACATCATGGTATGTCCCCTGTCCACACGCACCTACATGACCCACAGAGACGTGTGTCTTCAACCCATCGTCAGGCTGGGAAAGACAGGACTATTACCCAGAAATGATCAACCCCGACCAGGTATTTGGTTAATGTGGTCATGATGAATAGCCTACACAAGAGCCATTTGAAATTACTTCAGTTTTCTAATATGGGTGATTAGTAATAGCACTGATAGAACTGATGACTACTGAAATGACATGTTTACAATGGTTAGTGTAAGATTATTAATCTGTGATAAAAATACAAAAAGAAAATGTATGTTATTTTTTGTTTCAATTTTCTTGCTTTAATTCAGGCAATTTATCACAATTGGGGTTTTTACCCTAATCACCTCGAATGATGCCACAGACTTGGAAAAAAAAACGTTTGAATAGAATAAAATGACATTTTCCCTCCCCTTCCTGACTGCATGTGCCAAATCTCACTTGTTTTTTGGGAGAGATCTACAGTAATTGCTGATTACACGGTTTTATTAAGGAAATTAATTGGGTCATTGAGTTCATTTTGCAGCACCGACAGACCAAACCGCTCAAATTAACCATTTTTAGGCAGAACTTATAGTTCCACAAAACAACAACAGGTTCGACATCCATGGCCCTTTTTCTTTTCATCACAGTGTTCATCCAGAACAAGGTTGTGTGTTAGCCAGGTGTCTCAGGTTAAATCGCTTGTTCATCTAAAGACACAGCCTGCTCAGCTAAAGCCTAGGCATTAGCCCACGTTGCTACTTGTCAGACAAACGTTTCATTACACAGGCATTGTTCCCTGGACAATCTGACCTATATGTCCCTGATGGATGAGCACCCACCGTTCATACCATTGTAGATGCTGCGATGATGTGGAGACACCTCCTCCCTAGTGGTTCTCCTCTGTCCCCCCTCCTTTCCTGATGGGAGGCTGCCGTACCTCGCCTTCCCCTGCTCCGGGCTGGGGCTGTGATGGTGAGGGCTGTGGTGTCTTCCCTCAGGGCTCCCTACTATCACCCGACCTTTCCTCAGGTGCTCTGGCGTCCCCGCTTTGGCCTCGGGGCTCCCAAATCCAGCCCCGATCCCTGTCGTACTTCCCCTGCGTCTCTGGGAAAAGTCTGTGCTTGACTGATCCGGGCTTGTACCTTGTCCGAGCCCAGGCCCTAGAAGCTGTTTCTGGACCAGCATGTCGGCACTGCTAGGTTTGGACTCGGCCTCAGCGGCCAGTCTTGGAGGGTATTTGCTGTGTTTTTCTGGACTGCTGGGGCCCCGGAGGCCCCTGGGGTCGGGGCTGGTGAGGGACCCACCACGGGGCCTACAGGCCTGGGGGAAGGTGTGGTAGTCCGGTGTGGAGCTGTGGCGGCGACCTGTAGACTCTTTCCCAGGATCCTCTGGTTTATCAAGGTTGGAGCCCAGCCCAAAGCCCAGCAGAGGGGGCTTGTGGTGGGGGTGGTCGGGGCTGTCTGTGCTCCCCGCACTGGAGCTGCTGCTACCGTCCCCCAAATCTCGGAGCAAGCCTGCTGATGCCCCCCCCGGCTGTGACTGACTACTCTGGCTGTCGATGGAGCTTCTGCAACCCACGCCCAGCCCTGCTCCTCCCCCTTTCTCCTCATCCAGGAGGACACACAGCTCTTTAAGATCAAGGTTCTCTCTGATGACCTCCCCCTGGCGCTGCTCAAGCTCCTTGAGTTTCTGCACGTAGAGGGCCACCTCTTTCCTCATGAGGCCGGCGCTGTAGCGGCCCAGGCGCTGCCACTCCCGAGAGACACGCTTGCCTTTTTGACGATCGTCGTCAAGAAAACAGCATAAATCCCGAAGCTCCGTGTTGTCTTCCTGCAGCTTCTGGTTAACGTCCTGGATTACACACACACACACACACACACACACAGGAAGGGTAATTGTGATGAATGCTGAGCACACAATTATACATTGAGCTTGTGGCAGTGTGTTTGTGTTTGCTGTCATTTTATTGACGGTAAACTGTAATTTAAGAACAAATCCCTAAAGAATATATTTTATGTCGGTTCTATTTAAACATCACTTGACGTGGGAGCTGTTTGGCAAAGCGTAAAAGAAACAACAAGTAGTCGACTAAAATAAACATATATTGATTACCTTACAACGTTAAAACCTCCTACCTTGTATTACTTTAATGAGTTTGCAAGGTGAGCTACAGCTTTTGCAACGCATCATTAATAGGTCCTGGGTTTTTATGCACAAACTCGGTCCCCCGCATTATCACACCTAGCCTCACCTTCAATCCGCGGATCTCGGTCAGGTGCTGCTGGAGTCGCCGGTTCACCTCACGGATTAAATTCCCGTGGTCAAGTATAACGCCCATCTTCTCCGCGTCTGCTCTCCGGAGACGCCGCACCAGCTCCTCTTTGCTCCGCTTCAGCAGATCCTCGTCGCTAATACTCGAGAGGTCGTCTGCAGGAGTATCGGCGCTCTTGGCCATCGTCTGGGGTTGCGTCGCCTTCTCCATCGTTGGTTCCTCCAATGAAAGGTTAAAAGTACGAATCAACGAATTATGTGCCCAAATCACATAATCCTAACTTAAAACCTGCACTAACCCAATGTGCACTCTTTATCTAACGTCCATATAATTATACCAATTACATTTTTGTTCTGTCTTTCTGACGCCCATTTTAAAGCTCTTCGATACCAGCGTTCTCCTATATTCCCGCCTTTCTTAAACTAGTCCACACGAGGTCTCTGCGTCGGAGACCCTCTCCTGCTTGTGGGCGGTTTCTGGGCATTGGCGTGCCTGCTGGCTCTAGCATGCAGCCGTTGTCTCTAGGGCACCAATGTGCTTCGGCCAGGAAGTAGTGGCTTGCTGCAAATGCATAGCAGCCCTCGCCTAGGTAGTTGAATAGCACAAATGAGTGAATGCAGTTCTGGGAAAATTCGACACTGGCAAAACTCTCTCTCTTCTTGCCTTCTCTCTCGCCCGATTTGTCCCCTCCCTTCCTTTCCTCGGGGATTCAGGGGCGAGGATGCATTGTCTTCTGGCGCCATCTGCTGTAACGGCTTTTGCCTTGTTAGTGATATAAAACAATGGATCCAGCACACATGCGTTAAACCGATTTCCAATAACACTAAAAAAAAATCTAAAATCAATTAAATTACACTTCAGGGACATCAGTTAGAAACCATAAGCGATTGTGAATAAATGTCACCTGTTTTGGTGCAAATGAAAGTGACAGCAGGTACACTGGAGAGGCAACAGCAAGACAACCCCCCAAAATGGAATGGTTTTGCAGGTGGTGGCCACAGACAATTGCTCTTTCCTTAGTAGGAAAGTGTCCTAGCTAGTGTCCTTATCAGTTCTGGTAGCATGAGGCTTGTGCTGGTAGTCCAGCTCTTCCAGGGTGGCACAAGAAGGTTTGTTGTGTCTACAAGTGCAGTCTCAAGAGCAGTAAAGAGATAAGGACAGATGATGAGGAAGATGATATCTTTAATATATTTCATTCATCGAGAACCAGTGTGGGATTTATGTGTAGTTTTTTAAGCAGTGTATTTGTTCGGATTTAATGACATTGACATTCCTCTGGAGATGCTGGTTAGCAATGAAGGCCTGCTCTATGCATATTCAACATAAGCAATTGCCCTAGTAGGCCCTAACCTTCTATATTGTTTAGACTTAAGGTATTAACATAGCCAGGCAACAATAGTATCAAATGGTTTAAATAAAACAAATGGACCAAGGCTCAAGTGTTTATTTTTATCCATTAGAAAATGTATTTTAAGCAATAAGATATCTACTAATGTGTGGTATGGCCAATATTCCATTTCCATTTGGGTTCATTTAATTTTATAGTAATTCTTTGCCCTGTGGTATGAGATGAAAAGTGAATGTTTTAAATAATTACTTTTATGGTTAAAAAGTTTGTTTAGGCATTATCCACCCCCAGATGCACAGACAATGAAACTTGGATATGTTTGGTGAAAGCCTAAAACTGGGTAAAATAACTTTGTGATCAGTATTTAATTGCTAAGTGTTTCGTCTGTTGAATTAGAAAATCGTGTTGGAAAGCATCATGCTCTACAGGATGTCACTGACTAGTTATTGGGGATTACAGAAAACCTCATTTTATAAGACATTTAAAAGCCATGACCTCCAGATTGCCAAACCAGCCAGTACATGTCATGGGTATACTAGTCTAGATTATAGACGCATTTCTATCTTATTATTGAATATTTGAGTAATTTAAATGTCCTGCCTCCTTTGATATTAATGTTTGAGTTAATCAGAGCCTGTCTAGAGTGTTTTCCGTCTCTCACATCTCTAATCATGATTGATTGAACACAGATGCAAATGCAGTATCACCTTTCTAGAATACCATTGACTCTGATCGTCTCTAACTATATCTATGTGAATGAATTGACTTTTCACACTAATCTCATGATGCAAAATGCCATCTAGTGGCTCTTAATGGAATTGTATTCGGTGAAAGGATATATGGTGTTGTAGATAATGTTTCATTTCAAGTGTTGTGAAAGGTCATGCCAGATCTACAGGATTTCAGTTATACTGCGGATTCCTTCAGCAGAAGTAATCATGTGCTTTCTCATGTGCCATTCACATTTTGCCATGGGGAAAGGAGATGCAATTCTACTCATTGTACCATATGATTCCCTTAAAGTTGACACATGTTGGCATGTCATAAGGCAAGAGCAAATTGTTATGGCAACTGGGTCAGAGCATCTCTGAATCCCGGTGCTCCCAGAGCATCTCTGAATCCCGGTGCTCCCAGAGCATCTCTGAATCCCGGTGCTCCCAGAGCATCTCTGAATCCCGGTGCTCCCAGAGCATCTCTGAATCCCGGTGCTCCCAGAGCATCTCTGAATCCCGGTGCTCACGACAGCAGTGGTGAGTAGCGACCGTTAGTGGTCAGAGGAGGGAGCAACCACTAGCCAGCAACATGGTGTTGAGAGCCCAAGGCGCAAAGGCAATGAAGGCTGGTCTGAACCGACAGAAGGTCTACTGTAGCACGAGTCACAGAGAACGTTAGTGATACATTTCACTAACATTACAGGAGGAGTGTGTCACATCACACTGTGAATCACACCCTGCTGCATATGAGGCTGCGTATCCGCTGACTGGACTGAGTGCTCTTGATGACCCCTGTCCATGATGACCCTACATCTGTAGGATGGGCTGGACCGGAAAAACCGATCCGCGGAGGCTCCTCTTCGCTACTTACAGGTCCTGCTGCTCAAGTCTTGGTGCCAGATGCCCAAGGACACCAGGGGTCTTGTAGAGTCCAGGCCTCAGCAGGCTGTTTTGGCAGCACGTGGAGGACCGCACCATGTAAGCTGGTGGTCATAATGTTTTGGCTCATCCGTGTTATTCCCTGTAATGACCTCTGTGCCCCATATCTGTAATGACCTCTGTGCCCCATATCTGTAATGACCTCTGTGCCCCATATCTGTAATGACCTCTGTGCCCCATATCTGTAATGACCTCCGTGCCCCATATCTGTAATGACCTCTGTGCCACATATCTGTAATGACCTCCGTGCCCCATATCTGTAATGACCTGGTCACTGTCGTCATGGGTGTTATGGTTAAAATGTGACTCCATTCAGGGTCGCTGACACACTGGACACACTGTTGATGTGTCTTTGACACTGTGATTGTATACATCGTTATACGGCACCAGTACTAAGGGCTGTTCAACTTGTTGATTGTTGATCTAGCAATGTTCCTGATAGTGATTCTGTTACCAGGCTCCTCTCTAGGGTAGCACATAAGTGCACAGTGGTGTCTCAGTGTTTTTTATTTAATATAACATTAATCCCAATGCTTGATGTGACTTAGAATTTGTGTATTCATTTTATGTTGATATGTTTAGACACCAGTATCTGTTGCTGCAGATAACGGGGATCCTCTTAAAATGCCCAAACCCAAACAATATAATCTACATTTTACCTCAGCATGGAGTAACTGCTGCATGAAATCTTGCTCAACACCTTCACTGTTCTGTTTCATTTTACATTGAACATTTCATATATACAGAATTGCTGTACAGTTTGTGATGTCAGTACATGAGGTCTATGACCAATGTTTTGTTCACTTTTTCATTGCATTGTGTAACTGGAAGTGCTATACCAGCTAAAGGCAATAAAGCACATATAGCTGTCAGTAAGAGTTGTTGGACATGGCGTTCCTGCCTTTAGCCATACTTACCGATGGGGGTAAAAGAGCAGCATTGTCTTCAGACCAGTTGGACAAGTGGGACCGGTAGTGTAAATCTAAAATGAGTCACTTAAGAACTTCTAGACCATCCCCTGTACGCAAAAGGCTTGTGTATGCATGAGCCATCTGTAGTGATAATTAATTAGGACATGAGTTATGTTGTATATCATGTTTTTTAAACTTAGTATGGTTTATAGTTGCCTCCACATAAAGCTCTCTGCTTGGCTTCAGTTGGTAGTGCTCAATTGCATTGGGATTATTCCTCAGTAGTCCAAATCCCCTGCTCTGTTTATATTTCATGTATTGAGGGGCGGGGTGTTTTCTGGTTATGGCTTGAATTGGGTAATTTAACAATAATGAACGCGTTAAGTTACTGTCCGGTTACCGGCAGGAATGAGGAAGAAAATAGTTTGCATCACTTGTCTTTCTGGAATGGAATGAAGGTGTGTCCTGAAAATACAAATATTGTCCGCTGCGGATACACTTGAAAGTATCATTCCTGCTCAAACCGCAACAAGATGAAGTATTCCGTGGTGACAGCGCTTTTCTCACTGCTCGCCGTGGTGAGTTTGAACGGAGCCCACGGATGGGACGCGCCGGAGTTTTGTCATGGTTACGAATGTCCCGAGTTCACTGTAGTTAATACATATCAGGTAAGTGTGAAGAGATCGGCGAAAGGTTTGGTCATTTTTTAAGATACTCTGGATGTTGTTTAACGTAGATTTTGTTATGGACAGGACTTCGAGGAACGTGATTACAAAGGGAGCCGCTGGATCACCGTTGACGTTGCGAGTGACTCTGACTACGACCTGAAGGCTGGGTTCACCACGCTGTGGAAATATACTCAGGGGGACAATCAAGCTGGTGGGTTTCTCAATTTTGTTTCAACTGCAGTAATTATTGGTTCGGATTGATTACATTCAGTATTGTGTAGTAGAAATAAAAGGCCAACATGGGAGTTTAAACTGGGACAACCACATAACCCAGTAATAGCAACTGTAGCCTACACCTTTACTCCAGGGGTCAGCAATGCCGCCGGCCAGTGTACTATTTATCCTGTGGTTTCTACTGATCTTTGTGACAGTTATGATATGTATTTGTCTAACTGTATTGTAATGACCCGAACTGGGTCAACAAAAGGTGAGGCAGACAAGAACGTGCGATACAACACAGGTTTAATTCCTATTGTTCTGTACTGCTCTGTTCCAATACATTCTCGTCTCTCACAGCGCTTTAGAAGGATGAGGGTTCAAGGCTACTAGGATCAGGCGCAAAAACAAAACAAGGAGAGAGACTTGCAATGACATTAGTTCCTATTTATCCCCTTAACATCCGCAAGAAGAACTAAAGAAACCGAAGAAACTAGAAAATGTACAATTCCAAAGACATTTTAAAGTGGGGGTCCAAAATGTTCTAAAATACATTGCTTTTTACTATCGCAATTTGCTGTCAGTAGTATTTAGCATGTCATCTTGGTCTAGTATACGATTCTCAATCAATATGAAAGTAGGGTGCAGCTATAATAGTAATAACATTAACATTATAACTTTAATTCTGTTTCATCACTCAAGTGTAACACATTAGAATTCATAAATGCCATGGTATTCACCTTGCGAGGTCGAAGGAATGGTGTTGGCCAGGTGACCATACAAATGGCTCCTTTAATTTAAATCCAATCCTTCATGTATTCCCTTTTATCTGCAATTTCGTTGCAGAAAATGAACTGTTTTCTATTCTTTCTTTTTAGGTGAATATTTAAATACCCATACCTGGCCTGCACTCATTTCTACAATTGAAGTAAGGGAGAAAGGAGAGAAGAATAGATCTGTCTCTTTCTTAGTGGCTGCAGAAAATGCAATCTTACCCACTCCAAATGCCCCAATCAGAGAGGAAACCATGCCAGCTTCCAAAATATATGTCAGGTGAGGAACCATCCTTGGCATTTTATTTAATTGACTAGGTTTCACGTTTTTTTTTTTATATTTGTATATGTTGCCCTCTCTCCTCACTCCAGGAGTTTCAGCAGTTTTCCATCACCTAGCGCTGCACAGGATAATTTGAACATGCTACGCAATGCCTTGGCATTGTCTGGAAAAGC
This sequence comes from Novumbra hubbsi, assembly GCA_016801125.1. Lineage (NCBI taxonomy): Eukaryota > Metazoa > Chordata > Actinopteri > Esociformes > Umbridae > Novumbra > Novumbra hubbsi. Next base: position 3,132 of record JACXGK010007110.1, on the reverse strand, counting down.
CTTTGACATCACCCGGTTTACCATGGCAGGCTACGAAAGCCCATGGGTTCTGATAGGCCGACACGATGAGGTCTGGATCCATGCCGCCTGAGGAAGAGAAAATAAACTAACAAACACAAACACACATTCTTTTTGACAGTTTTTGCACTTTTTATTTGGGTGGAATGACTTTGTCAGATACTAATTCGGATGTTATAAATGTGAAGCTTTTACTGTGGATTTTGAAAAACATACAAACGTTTCTGCACTTTGTATGTTTACTGTATATTTCTTATACTAACGCTTGCTAAATATACCCCTACTAGTGCTAGCTAAATATACCCGTTCTAGTGCCAGCTAAATATACCCCAGCTAGCGATAGCTAAATATGCCCTTACTAGTGCTAGCTAAATATACCCCTTCCAGTGCCAGCTAAATATACCCCTACTAGTGCCAGCTAAATATACCCCAGCTAGTGCTAGCTAAATATACCCATACTAGTGCCAGCTAAATATACCGCAGCTAGTGGTAGCTAGATATCCCCCTGCTAGTGCTGGCTCAATATTCCCTTGCTAGTGACATATACATTTGGTTATGGACATATATTAAAAATATATCCTCTGCATTCCAAGACACACATTTCACTTGGTCTTCTTTGCTTCTCAAAGTCTTTTCTGAGTTGAATCCACATGACACAGATGACAGAAGGCTGAAATGGGAATTTGTGTCACTCAATAGTCTCAGGTTGATCCTCTGAGAGTGATTACCGAAAACTGGTTTAAAAAATGTTGTCTATATGCCAGGTTCTCAGATTCTAATCACTCGCTTTGTCTGTGGTTAGGTGATGAGAACACGTTATTCACGTGTAGTGTCTATGCATCTCACCTGACAATGCAAGCATATTTGTCCTTTACACCTTGGCCCGCTGGATATTCCTGTCTACAGGTGAGCAGGGGAAACATTGTCATTCTCCAGTCTAGGAGGCAGTTAGTATAGCATTGCTTTAATGCTGCTGTATTAGAGACATGGTTTGTCTGTGTTGCCATAGTCGGCATGTGTTGTTAGGAGGGGTAATCTGCACCAGCCCACAAGGGACACCTATGCCGCTTCAATGCGTGACTGATTCAGGTACAGCTTCATTGGGCCCCATTGCTTTTCAAAGAACCAGGAAATGGGACGGAATCACAGAGATACATAGAGGGCCTCTAGCGGCCAAACGTCATGCATGAGCAGGTCAATTGAAGGCTTTAACCTTTTCAATATACTGAAAACTGAGTGGGATGTCCATCTTCATTGGCTGTTCTCACCTAATGACACCGTAGAATTCATGACTAACCGGGTCATCAGCAAATCCTGAAGAAAAATGTTGACCAATACAAAATGCCACAATGGTCCTGCTCTAGGGAATTATATAGGGTTGCTTTCCCTGTCTCAGTGGACAAAGCATGAAGAATAATAGAGGACTCGAGTGGCCAATTAAAGCGGTTTTAGCATGGGCAGCACTAAAGACTACCAATGTTGAAGTAGCATATAGGGTGGGACTTCCTATGGGAGGATTACATGAATCCATTTGGGTCACCGGGAAGGAGCAGCAAAAGGACGTTATATAATGTTTCTGCTTTAACCAATGGGATGGTTGTCTTCTGCTGTATAATGTCTCTGCTTTAACCAATGGGATGGTTGTCTTCTGCTGTCACTAAGCGGTCAAGCTCCACCTATTACTCTTTTTGTTATTGGTGTATACATAACCATATTCGAATATTATTTCCAAAACCTCAATGAGGGAGAGCTATAACAGCCTGCATTCATTGGAAAGTGAGATGCTATCTTTGCCTTTGTGAATACATTATTTATACACCATTTTGAATTTCATCAGGGAAAACTCAATAAAAAATGTTCTGAGTCACATTTCATGAATGCCATGTAGCCCACTTATATCAGTGACCTCATAACAATTTAAGAATGTATTCCCAGGTAATAGGGTACAGGGTTAAACTTAATTCAGAGACTAACAGGTGGCTTTTTCAACAATTCTTCTTGTGACCTAATGCTACTTCTAAACATGCAGGCGTTAGGAGAGAATAAGTAGTCCAATTAATTTAACTGTAGGAGGTAGTAAGAGACTTGGAGGTAGTAAGAGACTTGGCATTGCACATCTAACACATCTGCCTATGTGCTCTGATTCAATAATTGGTATATATATAAACTTGAAAAAAGAATGAAGGGAACACGTAATCAGAAGAGTATAACACCAAGTCAATTAACCTTCAGGGGTATCAATCTGTCTAGTTAAGAAGCATAAGCAATTATGAATCAATGTCACCTGTTTTGGTGGAAATTAAAGTGACAACAGGTGCATTAGAGCAAAACAACCCCCAAAAAGAGAATGATTTTTCTGGTAGTGGAGACATGAATTGCTCTCTCCCTTTCATTCCTGGATAAATCTTCTGTAGTTTTGTGTTTTGCTAGTGTCCTTGTCTCTGTCTACTAGTAGCTGTACCTGCAGCCTATTCAGGCAGTCCAGCTCCATCTATACGTGCCGTAGCAAGAAGTTTTGCTGCGTCTCCCAGTACAGACTTAGGAGCATAAAGGAGATACCAGGAGACGTTACACAAGGAGAGCTGGACAGGGCCATAGAAGGGCATCAACCCAGCAGCAGGACAGGTCTCTGCTCCTTGGTGTGAGGAGCACTGCTAGAACTCTAACACATGACTTTCAGCGGCCTACTGGTATGTATATTTCTGACCAAACTGTCAGAAACAGACTATGAGGGTGGTGTCAGGGCCCAACATCCTCTGGTGGGTCCTGTGCTCACAACCCTGCAATGTGCTGCTTGTTTTGCATTCGTCAGAGAACACTAAAAGTGGCAGGAGAACACTAGAAGGTGGCAGGTGAACACTAGAAGTGGCAGATGAACACTAAAGGTGGCAGGTGAACACTAGAAGTGGCAGGTGAACACTAAAAGTGGCAGGTGAACACTAAAAGTGGCAGGAGAACACTAGAAGGTGGCAGGTGAACACTAGAAGTGGCAGATGAACACTAAAGGTGGCAGGTGAACACTAGAAGTGGCAGGTGAACACTAAAAGTGGCAGGTGAACACTAGAAGTGGCAGGTGAACACTAAAGGTGGCAGGTGAACACTAGAAGTGGCAGG
>JACXGK010007109.1:0-26387 GCA_016801125.1 Novumbra hubbsi | reverse complement strand
CCGGGAATGTAACTCCGGTTATATGAGTGGAGCGTAGCCCCCTAGACATGATGCCCTGACCGGTCCCCGTTCATTCTCGCTGAAGAAAAACGGGACGTGGTGTTAAGGGCAGACGCTCAGATATAGGGGCAGGTGTGCCCCGATTGGCTGAGCTAGTACATTTTGTTTTCAGTTGGCCGCTATGCGGCATGGGTAAACCGCTAGAGCTACGCCTCTAGGGGGCTACGCTCCACTCATATAACTGGAGTTACATTCCCGGTAACTTAAGTTTTAATTTATAGAGCACTTTTACAGCAGTGCTAATGATAATGTCAATCCAATTTCCTAGATTGTAGTAGACAACAGTGTTATAATTGCATAACCAATATAGGATTGGTGTTTTGTTTATGAATTTGATTCGTTAAGTGCCTTTCATAATTATGAACATTCTATTATTATAAAGCCATTATAGTGAAATATCAATTCTCATGGAAAAAAATACAAGATTGGTGTAAGAAGTAACAATGATTTATTGTTCCGAACTATTGTTATTGTTAGGTGATTGGCTGGCCCATATGTGTATTTTAAATATCTTTTGAGTCCATTATGTCAATCCTTGTCTTTTTCTGTCATCGTCATGAGGAACAGCAACGGAATAAGTGACCTTAAAAAGGTTATTGTGAATGAGCTAAATATTGGTATTTTGCCTATTCACTCATAACTTACATTTTACTTAGCAGAAGTCCCTTATTGAGGAGAGAAGATTCATTTAGACATTCAAGTGGGAACCGATTTTTGACCACACCTAAAACAATAAAGGAACAATTTCTGTCTCATTGTATTAGAGTTTTTAGTTTATAAAAACCCAGGATGTATTTGTATGAAAGTATTGTGTTGAAATGGTAGTCAATTTGCTTTTCCGCATTAAAAACTAAAAGATTTACATTGCTGATATCCAGCAGTTATTGTGTGGGTGTAACAATGCAACTATCCCACTGCTTATTTGAGGACGGGGGTAGATAGTTCAGTTTGTTCCTGTGCCTTTGCTTTTAGAGGGCAAAGTTCAACCTGATAATATTTTTGGACCTACCGGCTTTCCCTGGTTTGATTTAGTGTTTAGTGGGAAATAAACCACTGGAACTGACTTAAGGGGCCGGAGTTGAATATATTTAGGCTATATAACGTTACAGTACATTTCCTAAAACATGATGCTTCAAAACTGCTTCATTTAATGAAATTGCAAACAATATGTTACTGTTATGTTACTGCCTTTTTCTAGAAATATAACATCATTCTAATAACATGTTCACTTTTTTGATAGGGTATTTAGCCTTCATTGTTTCTCTTTGCAAGTCACTTGATCCTGCTTAAATTCTGGGCTACTTCTTGAATTTGCTACATTGGTGTCAGAATTTGGTTTGTGCCTTGTGTCCCCAGCTGTGGGGACCACGAAGAAACACACAGAATGATGTCACCTATATAACAATTTATGAAGTACTGAATGCAACAAGGTTGTTTTATAGTGGATTTCTTTGTCTTTTCTTAACTAGATGCCGAGCAACCGCTAAAATTAAAAATAAGCTGTCATTGTAGGAGGGGTCACACGGGGTGCGTCTGAGTTAAGGTGGGAGCTGGTGATCTGTAAACTACTGTAATCACATTGAAGCTATGGGAAATCCCCATTTAAGTTAATGAAATATGTAACATTGTATTTACAAGAAATCCTTTTAATGCTTCATCAAACCTTTTGAAGAACCTGTTTTAACAATAATTTACCAGAAAATGTCTTGAAGGCTCTGTGAAGGTTTCTTTTTAACACCAGAAGCGCCAGAGCGGGCAAATTTCACCCAGTGAAGAGGGAAAAAATTATATCTTCGCTCTCGATAACATTCCAGGACCCTGCTTTTTTTACTTTTGCTAAATATGTGTGTTTTATCACCCAGTATTTTTACATTTTCAAAATCACACAGAGAAAAGCTGATTTATTTCATTCCTGTTAAATTGCGCGTTCGGCCATTTTTATTCCTGCATTCCATGGTTGCAATTCTCGTTTCTATCAGCAGATGTCGCAAGGGCTCCCGTATATGAGTCTTCTGTTATTTAGAAGAAAAACAGAAGAATAAAGAAATATCTTTCTTCGATCTTTATAGTGTATAAATATATAGATCAGGGTTATTCAATTAAAATGTAGAAAGGTCCAGCTAGACCAAATTACTTCAAGCAAAGGTCTGGAACATCTTATTTGTGTTATGATTCAGTTCCATACATATTGATGTAGTCTATTGGTTTTATGTATGTAGAAAACAACTGTTTATTTTATTTACTCTCAAATAAAATAAAGTGTACAATTCAATAATAATAATACATATATCTGCCAGCAGCAATTTGGGTTACCCCAAAATATTGGGCCCAATTCGAAAATTGACAGACATACACAAAATGCAGACGCGTAAAAGCAAATTTTACACTGCAGCAGACAGAGAGAGAGGGAGTTGAACCATGAACCCTGAGTTTACAATCGGTCCACTCTAACCACAGCACCATTTGACTATTTCAGAATGTTTGGTATTTTTCTAATTGAAAATATACATGACGGAGTGACCCTAATAATAAAACTGACAATTAAAATATAATTACTCCTGACGGAATAACCCTAATAATATTACATATGAAAATATTAAAAGTCCACTGAGTAGTCTAAAGTGTTTGGTTGACACAGACATCTGGACAAACGTTCGAAAATATACGGAAGCGGGAGCTGAGAGAAATTATGCAGAAAAGTTAAAATTGACAGATTCTGAACTAAAAGCATTCGTGGGTCTTATTTATTTGAGAGGTGTTACTGTCGGTAAAAGCATGAAACTCGATGATTATTGGTCGACCGAAATAAAAATAAAAAAATCAGAGATATCTGCGCTTTGATGACAGGACCACAAGGACTGCCTGTCTTGTGAATGATACATATGCGATGATATCGGAGGTATTCCATAAGTTTGTGAAAAACAGTGCAGTGAGAACAGAACTGTAGTAGATGAACAAGGCGCGGTATCGCTTTACACAATACATGGCCAATAAACCATACACATTTGTCATTCAATTCTGAATAGCCCCCCAAAAAATACATGTTGAATGCACAATTTATCGAACCAAGCCAGACTGGTGTATTTGCACATTGTAGTTACTGCAATCGTTACACCCTTACCTCAAAAACGGAGCAACACTGAATCAAAACACTTTGACTCAAGATGACAGACACCCAAAAGTTTCGGCCCTGATTTCAGATGCGTACAAGATGCGCCATCTTGCGACCATTACCTGTCAGTAAATACGTCCCCGTCTGTAGACTCATGGGCAAATTTTGCCCAAACGGCGCTTTAGGTAACAATGGCTCGGCGCTTCTAGTGTTAAAGGGTATTTAAAAATCATCCAGGAGCTGTTTACTTTTAGTGTTCATCAAACTGAGAGACGTTAGTTAATCATGCTAGCTAACAGCAAGCTAACATCAGCTAGGGTGTTTGAGACTAGAGCATATTTGTTGTGCACATTCCCTCCCTTCCAACTCCATTTACATGACTAACATGAATGTATCCTAAACAAATACCTTACCCGTTGGCCTTTACTTGTTAATTGTCTATATTCCACTATATAACCTATATATTTCCAAATAACTTGCTGCGCAGAGACTATAGCAGTAGTAATGGCAAAAGGATCTTAAGCCCACACGTCGTCCAAACCATTTGGCATAAACATTAATATGCTCGCTTGACAGTAATTTTACACAGTTTTGAGTTCTGAGAAGAACTATAACTCCCTCGCTACAATTTATATCCATGCTTGGTTTATTTCAGATTGTCTAGCTAGATCTTTCAAATCCATTGGAGCATCTACTCAAACAAAGTGAGGTGTAGATTTGCTTCTATACTGAAAGAGTAATATCTCTGATGAATAGTCTGTGAATAGTTCTTTTTGTATTAGCCGAAGGGAAAAGGCAATTCGTTTAGGATTTATCTGCAGTGACCACTATCTCTTTAGTGCCAAGTGTCTGACAAGCTGCGGCCATGCTGGGCTTGTGCCTCAGCCTCATTCACTTCATTGTTGCTTTCCATCGTTGTCTCTTATCTTATGTTTACCAACTAATTTAACTCCAAATACCTACCACACTATCCTGCAGTGTTGAATACAACATTTAGCCTCTGGTTTCATTACTTTGGCTGAGATGCCATTTAATCAATCGTACAGTTCTCAATGAAACTAAGATAAAACAGCTTATTAAGGATTTGGAGGACAGACAATGAAGGACTGAACATTTTGGAACACTTGACATGATTGTTGCAGATTTGTTACACCTTCTGCTCTAATAAAATGATCTAAAAATGTCTGGTCAAGTTTCTTTTTTGTGCGGGGTTTAGACTCTTTTCCTGCCATGTTAATTGACTGATAATTTGGCATAAAAAATATGCAACAGATTTAGGCCAAGTATCTTCTCTGCGTTCATCTAATACAGTAAATCTGGAAAACAAGATCGAGCAAAGGGAAGTTTCTGAAAGTAGTTTTTGTTTATCAAAGCTCTAACCATGTGCTTGCTTTTTGCCCAGCTGTCAACATCTAACCAATATCTCACCCAAGATGGGTGCCCAAGCGAGTAGTCATTGGCTGTTGATGAGCGTTATCCTCCGTGGTATCTTTATCATTAAACTGATCCCCCGCTGTAAATGTTGATGCATCATTAGCTGGTACTGACATTTTTATGCCTGCCGGGTGGAGTCACAGTCGTTATGTGAGGGGTAACTGAAGCACCACCCGTTTTGTGTTGTTGTGGAAAACTCTTCAGTGTTCCTGCTATTTCGCTTGTAATGCATGCTGTGGTTTTCTGGGAATCAAACTTACATGGGCGTTATATTAACAACATGCTTGATTGCGTTGGATGATGCCCTGTGATTGCGGAGGAGACACGTTCCTTGGAAGGATAAAAGAAACCTGTCCATGTTTGTGGGTTGAGATTACAAGAGTTGTGGTGTACTTCATTTGGTTAGTTGAATTGGAGCCAACAGGGTGACCTTGCTGATTATGTGAAGCAGAGTTTTAGTATCTTCTTATAAACACATTTACGTTCCAGTTGGAGTTGTTACTCATCTCTTGTTTTCACAAAATGGGACTAGATCCTAGAATGTCCAGTGTATATTTTAGTGTGAAATAAACAGTTCACTACTACTTTTTTATGCAGTCAATGTTTTTGTCTGGTTATTTCTCACTTTTAAGCTTAAATGCTTTTTATAAGTTTTTAGCATAGTCGCTGTTTTCAAAGCATTTTGCAGTCACACTTGATTAGTAAGCAATGGCCCCAAATAGGTTTTGCACACCTGTTTCTGTAGACCAGAGTTTTCCAGTGTTTGTCGGGCCTGTGAGCTTTTTCTGATATAAATATTATAGAATACGTTGTTGCAAACCTACAATGTCAAAGGAATTTAATTCAACAATCAATATTGACTTTTATTTTTATAGCTATGACAGTCTGTGAAATGTACTTATATTTTCTTAATCAGTGATTCCATTTTTGGTTCTGACTCCAGGTTTGGGAAACACTGGTTTTGGCCTTATATTCTAAATACGGCATACATTTCTTGCAAAGATGTTTATTTCTGATTGAAATAAATCAAAGTGTCAGGGTTTCACCTGACTTGACTTGTTTCCGCCTCTACTACACCCCCTGGTGGCCTTGAGCGATCTGCTCATCACTGTCACAAACCACCCTGTCATCAATCACACACTCACACCTGTCCCTCATCTGTTAATCACCATCCCTACTTAGGTTCCTGTTTTCCCACGCCCCAGTGTCGATTCAAACTAAGTACTACAACAGTTTTTCCAAGAATTAACTAAACCATAACTATTTAGTTATTGACTGCTACGATACCCCGCAGTTCATGGCCTTCCAGCCTTTCTTATATATATATATATATATCTTCTTCCGCTATAGCCCTATCTATAGAGATATTCATATCACAAACTTACTGAACGATTGCCATTCTCCACCAGCTCATCGTTCACAAGGGACTCAAGTCGCGCAATTGGGTCCCAATCATCACTCTGTTCCATCGGAACCTTACAGATTGAATCGACTAAGAATGGATCCAGCCGACTTCAACCCCATCCACCACACCCTGAATCTCCAGGGCGCTGCCATCAACCGGCACGAGGAGTTCCTACAGACCCAGGCAGAGTCAGACCTTTCCTCTTACAATGCTCACTGGTGTTCGAACAGCAACCCTTGTCCTACCCTTCTGACCGATCAAGGATTGCGTACATAGTCGGAGCGTTGTCAGGACGAGCTCTGTCTTGGGCATCTGCCATCTGGCTGAACGACAGCCCTCTGTGCTCCTCCTACGACGCCTTCACTACGGAGCTACAAAAAGTGTTCAAACAACAGGAGGGAGAGAGAGACGCAGGACGCCGGCTACTGGGATTGCGCCAGGATCACCGCAGCGTAGCGGACTATTCAATTGACTTCCGCATACTTGCCGCAGAGAGTGGATGGAACGAGGCAGCATTACAAGAGGCCTTTACCAACGGACTCCCTGAGGTTCTAAAAGACGAGCTAGCCTCTCGGGAAGAGCCCAACTCCCTGGACCAGTTGGTCACACTGGCCCAACGAGTAGATGCCCAACTCCGTGAGCGTCACCGGGAGAGGCCACTTGCGGTGCGTGCCCGCCGTTCACCTTCACCACCCAGGCCGAGACACGCACGCCTGGGTGGAAACAATGAGCGTTCCCGTAGCACTAGGATGGATCAGAAGCCGATGCAACTGGGACGCGCACGACTCTTCATGGCGGAATTGACGCGTCGCCTGAACAATGGTTCATGCCTGTATTAAGGAATACCAGGACACACCATTCCTTCCTGTCCGTCGCTACAGGAAAACACTCACGCCGCCCATAGCCGTGGAGCTGTGGACGGGTCGAGCAGGAGTCTCCTCAACTGACACTGGATTAGAGGCCACACTCATGTGGCACACCAACTCATTCACCGTGTGCACACTAATCGATTCTGGTGCGGACGGGAACTTCATTGATAAGGAGTTAGTGACCAAGTTGGGTCTGGACCGTCTCCCAGTTACACCACCAGTGACCGTGAGAGGGTTGAGAAAAAATCGCCCAAATCGTCCTGCGCACCGCACCTCTCCAAGTGGTCCTCGCTGGAAACCACCGGGAACAGATATCATTATATCTCCTCGATAGTCCTATGTCACCCCTCATACAGGGACGACCGTGGTTACATCGACACAATCCCCAGATCGATTGGACTACTGGGTCAATCAACTCTTGGGGAGCAGGTTGTTTCCAGCGCTGCCTCGGCTCAGCGGATACCCCAGAACCCAACAGCGCGGTCTCTGTTCCACCCACTGATTTGTCCACCGTGCCAAAAGAGCCCCACGACCTATCCGCGGTATTCAGCAAGCGGGATGCCATGTCACTTCTGCCTCACCGCCCATACGATTTGGCCATCGAACTACTACCGGGGGCGGCACTACCAAGTGGACGTCTTTGTAACCTCTCCAAGCCAGAAACCGAGACCATGGAGTAATATATCAAGGAATCGTTGTCATCGGGAATTATCCGCCCTTCCTGCTCTCCTGTTGATGCTGGGTTTTTCTTCGTAGGAAAAAAGGATGGAACACTGCTCCCGTGTATCGATTATCGAGCTCTTAACGCCATCACTACGCGCAACAAGTATCCTCTACCACTACTCAGCTCCACCTTCACACCACTCCAGGGGGCTACCATCTTCACTAAGGTAGACCTCCGAAATGCCTACCATCTGGTGCGTGTCCGTGAGGGTGATGAATGGAAGACGGTGTTCAACACCCCTCTGGGACACTTTAAATTCCTGGTGGTGCCATTTGGCCTGTCCAACGCGCCCATGGTGTTCCAAGCCTTGGTGAATGACGTGTTGCGGGATATGCTAAATCGTTTTGTGGTGGTCTATCTGGACGATATCTTTATTTTCTCTCATACCCTTTCCGAGCATACCGCACACGTCAGACAGGTACTGGAGCGGCTGCTTCGCAACCGACTATTTGTGAAGCTGGAAAAGAGTGAATTCCATGTGACCACAGTTCCCTTCCTGGGACACATACTACCCCATCAAGGTCACGGGAGTTACAAAGTGGCCTCAGCCCACCAATAGAAATCAGCTACAACGATTTCTCGGCTTCGCTAATTTCTATTGACGATTCATCAGAAATTACAGTCAGATAGCCACACCGCTTACTTTCCTCACCTCAGTCAACGTTCCTTTCCGTTGGTCTAAAGAGGCGGAGTGCGCGTTCGAAGAACTCCTCCTCTCCCATTCTTATCCATCCGGACCCGTCGCTCCAGTTTATCGTAGAGGTGGATGCATCAGACACCGGGGTGGGTGCTATTCTGTCCCAGCGTTCCCCTAGTGACCATAAGGTACACCCATGCGCCTTTTTCTCAAAGAAGCTGTCACCTGCGGAGCGCAACTACGATGTGGGAAGGGTGTCGCAGGGTTTGGCGGAGTGCACTGGTTGCGCAGCTGCGCGCCTCCGCCGTCTCCAAACGTTCGGCCGATCGCCACCGTACGCCAGCTCCCCCCTACGCACCGGGACTGCGGGTGTGGCTACTGGCGAGGGACCTGCCTCTCAGGGTGGCTTCACGGAAGCTGGCTCCCCGCTACGTTGGTTCGTTCACCGTGGACTCCCTCGTTGGTCCCAGCGCCGTTCGATTGAGATTTCCTCCCTCTATGAGAGTGCACCCTGTGTTTCATGTGTCCCTATTAAAACCGGTCTCTACCAGCCTTCTCCGCCCCGCAGCTCCTGCTCCGCCGCCTCCGCCGTTGATAGACAACCACCTTCGTCTCCTGCTCGTGAGACGACGCGGCAGGGGGTTACAATACCTGGTTGATTGGGAGGGTTATGGGCCGGAGGAGCGGAGCTGGCAGCCCCGCTTGCGGATCCTGGACCCCACATTGATCAGGGACTACCACCTCGCCCATCCTGGCCGTGTCGGGCGACCGCCTGGTGGTGTCCGTTGAGGGGGGAGTCCTGTCAGGGTTTCACCTGACTTGACTTGTTTCTGCCTCTACTACACCCCCTGGTGGCCTTGAGCAATGTGCTCATCACTGTCACAAACCACCCTGTCATCAATCACACACTCAACGGCTCACACCTGTCCCTCATCTGTTAATCACCATTCCTACTTAGGTTCCTGTTTTCCCACGCCCCAGTGTCGATTCCAACTAAGTACTACACCAGTTTTTCCAAGACTTAACTAAACCAAACTATTTAGTTATTTGACTGCTGCGATACCCCGCAAATCATGGCCTTCCAGCCTTTCTTATATATATATATCTTCTTCCGCTATAGCGCTATCGTTAGAGATATTCATATATATATATATATATATATTCACACAAACTTACTGAACGATCGCCATTCTCCACCAGCTCATCGTTCACAAGGGATTTACTCAAGTCGCGCAATTGGGTCCCACTGGGTCATCACTCTGTTCCATCGGAACCTTACACAAAGTTTTCCTCCTTCCACGTTTTCCCATTAAAGGCAGTCTCATGTACCCTTTCACCCTTCATTTCTGCTGTCTACTCTGAGACACCCCCTCTAAATAAACACCTCACTCGCTGTCTCAGTTTTTTTCTCTCATGGGCCGGAAGAATATCTATTAATTCCTTCTGCGTGTGGGGCATTCTCAAACGATTCCAAATGGAAGATAAGCCGGAGAAATGTGATTTCAGCTTATCGTTGTTTGACTGGCTTGATTAGCGCAGTGCTATCAGAAAAACTAAAAGCACTGGACACATAGATAGGTCAAATAGAAACGCAACACCTCAGTTGGTTAGTTTAAAAGCTGTTAAAATCTTCATTTACTGTTAAAATAGTAGCAAAACAGCTGTTAACAATTCAACAAATAAATAAACAAAGCGTCATTTTTGGTCATTCAGTGCTTTTCTGTTCTGGGACAAGCTACTGGCTTTAAGTGGCTTTTGCAAATCATGGCTTTTGAAAATCAGTCATTGAATCATAGTGAAGCTCTCTCGTCAGCCTGGCTGTTCTGCCAGTTGTCTGTTGGCCTTTATGAAGAGTGGAGTGGCACTGCAGGTGATCCGTCTTTTACAAGAGTACCCTGGATAGCTCAAAGTAGTGTTTGGCACTACTCTCTCAGTTCATTGTTTAAAAAGAAACACTGACTCTGGGGGGGATTGAAAAGCGGTTATTTAAAACTCGCACTTTTCCCGCACTCGCACTTTTCTAGGTTCGTCAACCAAAGTCAACTTAATATTAATTTACCCAAAGCACTCTAGAAAACCAAATACTTTCTTATAAACAACGTTTACTGAAATTACAGATGATTACAAGGGTGAAATAGCACCCAGGCATATTCTCTCAAGAAAAGACACAGATTCTAAGTCACACGCAAAGTTAATTAGCACAGTGCCCACCCTCAACCTATGTTAACCAATTTGGGGTAATATTGGTGCACATTTACATAACAAAGCTTCTCAAGTGCCTCTTAAAGCCACGTACTCAATGCAAAATGGAGAATGTAAGGTAGTGTAATCTATCCCCAAGATATGACCTCAAGAAATTTTATTGATATACCAAATGTTATACCAAATGTTATTGATATACCAAAATAACCTATATGTTTACAAAAATATATGCATGCAAAAATTTGGCAAATAACAATAATTATGCATTAATCAATAGGGCTTATAGATAGGCATAATACTAATTCAATTGGCACTAGAAAATCACTTCCGGGATTGGTACAGGGCTATAACCTGAGTTGTTTTCATCATTGCTGTGTCTGGGTTGTGAGGTTGATAAATACTTTTTTGTCTTTTCTTATGTTTTTTTGTAGGTGGCCTGCCCTTAGGTTTGGATGTTGATGATATGAATAAAATCATCAACCATGATATGTATTCATGAACAATGATAATATGTACTTTTTCTCTAGGGAGAGAAGGTATTGAAGAATAAGTGAAAGAATGTCATGTCATTGCAAATATTGGTTTTCCTAGATTTGGGCTTGGCTACACAACCCTGTTCTGTAAGCACGCTGTAAGTCACTCCTGGAGGAAAGTGGTCTGTGGTAGTCAAAGGATTTGGAGTGGGAAGCGTAGGGTGGATGTGGCAGAGGGTTCTTGAGACCAAAGGGAGAAGGATTTTGGGAGTAATTATGGGATTAAGGAGAAGTGTAGTAGGAGACCGAGTTGAATGTTGCAATGCCGTCTGCCTATCTGTGTAGGGGCTAAGATTATGGGGTTAGAGCAGAGAGAAATAGAGGAGCCAAAGTAGTGATCTGAAGCATGGCCCTGAGTAGTTACATACTGACCTTCCAATAAGCGCACTTCAGTCTAAGATTTGGCAAAAATATCCTCACAGAGGTAAATTCTAAGATATTTCCCTGCTAACTCTCTTGCATGACAACAGCTCCCATCAAGTTTGCAGCCATGCCACTGTTTATAACTAACATCAGTAAACCACCAAGGTGGCAGTGTGGTGGTGCAACAGTGGCTCTTCTCCCTAAAGCTATATATGTTTAAGATGGCCCAGTACATCACTGGGGTCAAGCGCTAACCCATCCAGGTCCTCTTTCCGATGTGGCAGCAGCATTGTCAAGGACCACACGCCCTGTATTCAGTTGCTTACCATTGGACAGAAGGGGTCTTGTATCGAGTCATGGGAGTCAACAGGATCAGACACTGCTTCTGTTTGCATGCTGGTTTTTCAGCTCAGCACTTGAACTGACTGACTACACTGCATAGCTGTTGCTATTACTACTTCGTTTCACTAATATTGTGGGAATACTGTACACACCGCTACTATTTAATTGAAAAATAATATCTAATTTGAAATATACATTTTAATTGAAATATCTCATTTGATCCTTGCCACTTAGCCTTGCATTTAATTGTATCTGAAACTTATCAATTCAATAAAATTGTCAGAAATCATATTAACACCATGATTGTATCTCCTTCTGTCTCCAGAAAAGAGCTGAACACCTCCCATCCCCACTTTGACTTTTTGTCCCCCCTCCCCCTCGCCACACACATTCAAGATGAGTGCCAAGTCATCCATCAACAAAGAGGTGTTCACTCCCCATGATGAGAAGATGCTGGCAGCAGTGCAGGTAAAGAGGAGAACCAAGAAGAAGATCCCTTTCCTGGCTACCGGAGGACAGGGTGACTACATGACCTTCATTTGCCTTTCAGGTATTACATCCTTTATTTTCTGTCCTTGTTTTCCTCTCTACCTGTGTCTTCTGGGTGTGCTGAACATCTTAGACACCAGTTCTTATGTTGATGATTACTCCACTCAAACAGGTTTCATAGCTGTGGCTTTGGCATATTTCTATTATGTCCCTCTATGTGACTTTTTAATGCCAGTTGTTTTAAGACACCCAATAACTGTCTGTGTTATGTAACATGCAAGAGACTGCAGTAAATTCAACAAGTTTCTTTTCACATATTCATTATCTGATCGAGGCTGTTTGAGAGTCTGTTTACTGTTGCTGGGCCAATATAGCCACACCCTTAAACAAAGTTACTGCTTGGTTTAATGTAAAATACTGTTTAATTTATTATATTTGCTTTGAAATGTAGATATTGTTTACCTTAGATTTAGTTTTAAATTCTTATAAAGGTTTATACAGTTGCACTGTAACTCAGTCATGTATATCTATCATTAAGGGGGAAAAGGAGGAGGACTACTGTCATGCCCTGGCTGCGAGCCCCTGGCCATTTCAGGGCAAGACTATTTGTGAGGCCTCTAGCCCTCTTCATGCCATTGTGGGCTCCCCAGTTGACTCTGATTGGGGAGCCTACTTACTTTACAAAATGTCCGCTTTTGGTTCCACCCCACTACGACACCGTGACAACTACAGAAATTCAGATTTTCTCTCCTGATTTGCGGCAATCATCTGTGGTTTTCAGATGGAAGCGCCCCACACACACAGATGAGTTTTTATCCTTAGCGCAGTCATTATTGTGAAAACATAAGATACATCCTTTGAAAAACAGACATGTAAACTTCATAATACCTTTAGACAATGAAAAAAAATCTATTTGATTTTAAGCAGAGCATTGTTATGCACAATGGAGAGAATACTTAATGTCATTATTCTTCCAGCCTAGATTATTATGTAATGACTTTAAATTATGTTTAGAGAGGTTTATACTTCTAGTTCCCTCAAGTCTCTAGTCTGTTCATTATGAATCTGAGGAAAGCCATTTAGCAGGCCCCTGCTGTCATGATGCCATGAAGTCTGTGATAGAACATTTGGAGTCTTATGTTCTTGCCATTGAATGGCCTTCTGAAATGGTATTCAGGATGATTTGGGGAAATAGGCCTCCGTTTTTGCCTTAAGCAATCTACCAAGTTTATAAGAGATGGTCACAGACCTGACTATAAAAACTAGTGTGTATCTGATGCTAATATGTCAACAAGTTTTGTTAATGTAAATACAAATATTATAGTGTATAAATGCTCTTAGTTACAGCAGATCCTTTCTTAGATTATAATCCAGTTAGTCATGAATGATCAATTCCTGGGATAAAACCGTCCCCCTACTCCTAAGTAATTAACAGGTAATGCCTGAAAACACAAGTTGAAATTATTGTCCAAAAGGTCAAGTAGTTTATCTTATCCTAAATTGGTTAACCTAGGTCAAGAGGGTGTCCTGCAAAACTGTTAAAGGCATTATTATGTCTGAATCAAACCGCATCACTTTATTTTACTTGTTACATTTCATTTATTGAATACGTATGCCAATGTGATATTTCTATTAGTCTATAAACCCATTTTTGTTTTGTCATTATTGTGTGTTATGTGTAGATTGGTGAAGGAAAATATGTTCAGGGTTTAGTTTAGACTTATGTTACTAATTTGTGGGAAAGTTATTGGCACGACTACTAATTAGACATGAGTTGCTGGCTTTATTAATCTGTGTGACTAAACTCTTAAACGATCCGGCTGCTTTATGCAGCTTGACACCTGTTGCCGTAAAGCTGTTTAGAATTATCTTAGAGATGTGATAACAGGGTTTGTACTGTCTGTGGTTTGCAGACTTCAGTGTCACGTGGATTTGTATGCAGAACATTTGTTGCACAAAATTTTTGTTGTGAAAAAACAAAAGTCAATTTCTAACTCTAAACCAATGCAAACCTTTAAAATCATTCTTTTAAAATGCTTTTATTTTAAAAAGAAAATGGGAAAAAAATGAAACTTAATTATTTATTTATTATCAAATTTGAAAGTTAAGTTAAACTAACTTCAACAAGCACGAATCACTCAGCTTTACCAATATTTTTCTGAAATTTATTTTCCTTTATAAGGGCCGGGAAAGAGGTGGTTTACAGATAATAATAAATCGATTTCTCCATGAGGAAGTTGTTATAGACCCTTAGTTCACTTTGAATATCATAGTAATATTTTGGATGTGCCTCATGATGTTGCCTTTTGGATCACACAATCTTCTGGAGTTGTCAAAATTGGCAACAACTTAGTAGACTTAGTAGTAGTTCTTATGTCTGTGTCACTGATCTCTTTTTGATGCATGTGAAATAATCATTTTTGAGGTTTTGTATTTAAAAGAAAAATTCATCCAATTACAACAACTACAAGGAAGTTTAGCCAGTGTTTCCGTGTGTGGCCCCTTGTCAACTTTGTAAACTGTAGGGTTGGGATGCACTAAAGCATGTGTTCCCTTGTGTGTTTAGTGGCTGCTCTTGTGTGGTCCTGTATGACAGTCCATGGTCTGGCCTTTTGATAATGTAGAGCCCAATACTTGATCTGTCTGTTTGTCCTTTGTGTTGTGTTTGTTGTATATAAAGAGTATCAGTCAGTGATATGTAGGGGTAAGGATAGGAGTAGGAGTCCTCTACTTTTGCTTGTCGATGAGACCACTTATTGAGTGTGGATTCATGTTTTTCAACTTGCAAAGTTATTTTCTCCTTACAGGTTTTACTTGGGTGAGAGGTGGTTGCTCGAAAATAAGTTGCCTCTTTTATTGATGGTGTAGGCGCACAAAAATAGATAAAAATGCTTTGCTTGCTCAATGGTAATAACGTGCATATTGATAAATCAGATGCATTTTTGAAGAAAGACTGCGTGTTAGCATCTAGCAGTGTTGCATTTTTAGAGTACATTGATTGTGTGCCTAATTTAAATTATTTTCTTTAATGAATCCTTTTTTGCACCACAATTATAGGCCTATTAATCCTTTGTTTGAACATCTTGATAGAATAAACCTTATTAGTATGCCTGTTTGGTTTTCTGGTTCCCGTTGGCAGCTACTGATTTGGTTTCCCAACAGTTCTGTTTGTTATCTCACCACAGCTATCTATTCTTAACTGTACTGTAATTTGGTCCTGGGTCTTTCTGACATGAGTAGGAATTAAACCTGTTTAGTGTAGCATCATTAAACTCATGTCTTCGGCCCCAATTCTAACTGCGTTATGTGTGTGGCCGACTGCAAGTGATGAAACCTTGTCTTTTGAGATCATCATCCTTGTCTGTTTAGTCACTCTGCTTGGAAAATGATCTGGGGGAAAATACAGTCTGCTTCCTTTCCAGCTATGAAGTTGGGGGGTGGTTTTTCAAAGAGAGGAATGTACAGTTCAGTCATGAGAGGAACTGTTATACAGGGAGCCCAAATCAGCCAGCAAGGATATGTGATTTTCTGTATTTTGAAGATGTTTTGACCAGACATTCACTTGCTGCTTGCACAGAAGGTTGACTGCCTAGCTGTGTTTTTAAATCTCACTAGCATGACTGCACTAGTGTCGACTCAAGTGGCTCAATGCGACTCATGTGGCTCAATTTTGATGATAACAAATGGTCACGATCTTCAATTAGCTATTGCTGTCTGTTTAATATTGTACAACCTACAGACGTGGGACAGATGATGTTGAAATGTCTTCCAAAGCACTTAGACCACACAAACTCACATTGGGCTGCTGAAGCATGTGAAAATTGCCTATCATCTGTTGTATCACTCATGACAGAGTTCCAAACTGCCTCCGGAAGCCACATCAGCAAATTCATTGTGCGTTGGTAGTATCATCACCCCCACTGGAAACTGGTGCTTTGGAAATATGTTTTCTGGAGTGATGAATCACGCTTCACCCTCTGGCAGTCTGATGGATGAATCTGGGTGTGGCAGATGCCAGGAGAACGCTGCCTACCATAATGAGGAGTTTGTTGGGGGAGGGATAATGGTATGGGGCGGTTTGTTACGGTTTTGGCTAGGCCCCTTAGTTTCAAATAAGGGATTGTCTTGCTACAGGATTTGACATTTTAGCACATTGTTTTCAGCTTTGTCTAAAATTTATAGAATTGCAGAACTTGTTTGAAACTTTGGGGAACCAAGTCTCCAAAACACCTCCCCGTGAATCCTCTACCCCCAAACCAATAGTACAATTACTCTCAAAATAAAGCTTTTAGTTTTACTGAGAAAAGAATCTGAGAATCTAGTGTTTTTTTCAGTGACATTAGAACTTTGCCTAGAACAAACAAGGGAGCTATGTTCAAGATGAGATAAAAATTATCTGAAGGACCTAGATCAGGGGGCGCCAAAACTTTTTCCTATGAAGGGCCAAAAATCGAACTTGACTGAGGGCCGTGGGCCGAAAGTAACATTGCATTATACCAAACTATATACCAAATGATATTTTATTTTATGGCATGCCAAATCAAACTTGACCCACAGGGTCTAGTTTGGGCACCCCTGATCTAGATTATTGAGTGGTCTCAGAACCCTTGTGTTCTCCCACCTAATCAAACATTATAGTAGGAGACTCAATGCTGTGATTTTGAAACGGGTTACACAATGGAATAATTGTCAATAATTGTGACAAGTTTTGGGGCTTTATTTCTTTAAATATTAATTGAAGTTTAGATTGAAGTACAACAATTACATTCTTTACTAATTCATGTGTACTGTACATAAAATGTGGAAACGTATAGACAAGAACTACTGTTTCCTAGGGTATCACTTTAGGATATGTCAGAATAGCCTTATTGTATACTTACCTAATCATATTATTATAATTTTGTGTGATTGATTAGAAGTATGACATCATTAGCAGGGTGACTTTTTACAAAGTCAAGCAATACCTTTGCACAGATTTCAAAACCTTGGAGGGGAACGTAAGTGGAGGGGTCATATAACGTTTTAAGTAATTTTTTTAAATATTTCAAGTTAGTTTGGACTGCCTGAGATATCCCCCATTTAAAATGTCTCACTGGTCAATCTAGTTTGTATTGACGTGTTGTCTCAGACTCGCAGTACTATCACCTCCACCCTGGACTAGCTAATACTAATCTGGTTTTGTTGGTATGGGGGGAGGAGACAAGTCTTGTCATAGTTTAAATTAAGTGCCCCTTTAATGTTTCATTTGAAAACGGCTATGGATACATACAGTTTTGAAAGAAACAGTTTGTTGAAATATCTGGAGGTGTAGAGAGAAGAAACTCATGTACGACAGTCTGACTTTGATCTCTGCCTTAGAAGGCCTGAGTGAAAGATTCTCATTAAATGTCCTTGTTTGTTAAAAACAATGACAGTACTGATATATAAACTGTCCTTACACCAGCTGCACAATTGTCTACTCTATTTTCTCATATATTCCTGGTGATTAGCTTGGTAGTGACACATTGAAATAACTATAGAGTAGCCATCGGTGCAGGACTTATCCCTCTGTCATCTGGGGGGAGCGAGATAACAGCAGTTACAGTAGATGTTGCCTTGTAACCCAAGCTGATTGTATGTCTCATTTAGTGTGTGAAGGCCAATGTTACACATTGTTGCTAACTGAGTTCTGGGAAGAATACCTTCTACTTGTGTGATGCAAATGGTTTTGTGGGGTTTATCCAAGTGGAAAGATCTTCAGAAGATTAGCCCTTTTGTTCCACTGACTAAAATGAAATGTGATTTGATGTACATTCATGACATGGGGGCCGTCTAATAACACTAACATCCGACATCTTGTCAGAGTTGTGGTTTGGGGAGTGTCACAGATCCCGTCTCTCCATACACCTCATTAGCCGGTCGGAGCTGTACGCATTCCCTGTCAACTGGTCTATAACTTAACACTACTTTGGTCTGCCTAGTAACATGGCCTTTGACAGCAGGATAATGGCAAAATGGACAGAGCTAGTTGCAATAGTTATGTGGAGCCCGAGATATCAGCCAACACTAGCCTCATTGTTTCAGTCTTGTGCCTATTAACACTTCTGTGTGGGAAGCATCCAAGGGTGCCTCTGCCACTCTCATGTCTGCTGTGGTACAGTCAGCAGTGTGGCCCAGGGCAATACAGAGACACTATTTTAGACACAATTAGGACACTGTAATAATAAGCTACAGTTTAGAAACAAGACGTATCTGTGAAGCCCATCCACCCTCTCGCCCCCACTAACTCTGAGCTCCCTGCATTGTCGAGTGTTGCTGACAAAACTCCAAGGTTGACTTCAGGAGGGGCAAGGGGGGTCTTTGAACACATAAACAATGCAGCCCACTTGTGACTCGAATGATGCACTCGCATTCCACTTTTAAATAATCAAAAGAGCATCACAGGCAAATGAACAAATCCCTCTCTGTCATTTTAAGTTGTAGATTTCTGTAACAGTTAAATCCTACATTTTTCATGAGTCAAATCTTGAAATCGGACATGAACAGATGCAGCTGTCATGTATTCAGACACTCCTCAATGTTTTTCCTATTAAATTTGCAATCTCCAAACATATTGCAGTGGTTATTGGGATAATACCTTGTTCAGTTTAGTTTTTTTGGGGACGCCTGCAGAGGAGTGCATGAAGGCAATGCTAGTGGAGAATGTTGGTGCTTCGGGGGTTTAGGCCAAGGCTTCTGTGTTGACATCATACAGTCCAGAGTGCTCCGCTGTACTGCATGATCGGTGGCAACTGAACATGAAGTCCTACAACTGAAATTTGCCCCAGGTAAGATGGATGCTGTTCAGATTAGTCCATTGAGTCCATTATAGCTCTAATGCCCTGCATGTTGTTTGTCATGCAAAAATCAAGTATTGAATATTTAGGTTCAAAATGTTATCAAGTAGCCTAAGGACCTAATTCTGGCTTTGGGACTCCAAACCAGTATTGTGGGATGCGTTCAAGGATTTTGTGACATTTAGACAATTTACAATCAGATCATTAAAAACATTTTGTCAAGTTAGCTTTGTAGCAATGACATTTCCTTTAAGACTGAGGATTTGTTGTTACTCCGTTTTTTCTTTTTGGTTTAAAAAATCACCATATTTTTACTACTCTGTTCCTGAAATGAGTAATGTAAAATTCACCTGTCCATCATCCAGTCTAAGTTATGGCACTTGTGCTTTTTAGTGTGCAATATTATAATGTGTTTGGTTTTTAAACACAGCTGACTTTTGGCTGGTGATATCCATGTGTTTGAAGGGCTCAGACTAGTTAGGTAGGTGCTGACGTGACACCCAATTTCCTATATAGTGTTCCCACAGTCAGAGTAGTAACTGTTACATTTGAACTGATGTTATGGATACTATTTTGGAGGCATCTTCTATGTACCAGTCAATCAATGTCACCTGTTTTGCCGAAACATTTCATTTGGTCAAATGAAAGTGACAACAGGTGCATTGAAGAGGCAACAGCTGGACAACTTTCAAAAAGTGGTTGGTTTTGCATGTGGTGGCCACAGACAATTGCTCTCTCCGTGTAGCTCGATTGGCATTTGCCAGAGAACACCATAATAGGCAGGCTCGCCTTTGGGCCCTGTTCTATTCACAGATAAAAGCATGTTCACACTGAGCACGTGACAGATGTGAAGGACTCTGGAGATGCCGTGGTGAATGTTATGATGCCTGCAACATTTTCTTCTTGTCAGACTTTATGCTGGCACCACCAAGTCACATTATGAGTTGCTGTTATGAAATCCACACAAGTTGGCACAGTTTTTTATTTGAATTATTTACTTAGATTTTTTGTGTTTGATTCCAGCCCATAATCGGTTTGTGATTTTGGTTTCCATTGATCGTTGTTACGGCATTTTTTCTTCAACTAATTACAATGTACAGTAAAGGTTTTGATCATTAATATATTTTGTTCATCAAGACCCGATGTGTGATTTAATGGTTGCCTTCATTTTTTGGAGCAGTGTATATTATTTAAGTACCGTATTTTCCGCACTATAAGGCGCACTTAAAAGCCTTTAATTTTCAAAAAATACGACAGTGCGCCTTATAATCCGGAGCGCCTTATATATGGATCCATATATGGATAAATCAGTCTCAACTGTGATCCGAGCTTTCACGAAGGAAGGAATAATCTCTGAACTGCCAGGCAACAGCAGCGACACTGACTCGGATAATGACGAGAGGAAGCGGGGCAGGTTGGATGCCATAGTCGCCCAACTGTTCAATTCGGACACTAAAGAAGAAGAATTCGAGGGATTTGTGGACGGGGAATGAACTAAAAAAATGTAGCTTTACGTTTTATATGTAACTGAACAATGTTGAGTATGCACTAACGTTTGATTTAGTGGTATCAGACTGTTTCTGATATGGTACGTGTTTACTGAATTAGGGAAAAGTTCCTCTCCACGTTTGGGAGAAGAGTGAGCAAGGCTGGGAGATAATGTTGATATGCACATTAACGTTTGAACAACGTTACCATGGGAGTGAACGGAGTTGTCAGAAGGCTTAATAAAGTTTGACTTTATCTGACTGTTTTGTTGACATTCCCTTTAGCACATCTAGTGGATGCATAACGGAAACCCAGTCAAATGTTTGACTGCAATATTTTATGCGCCTTATAATCCGGTGCGCCCTATATATGAAAAATGTTCTAGAATTGGTCATTCATTGAAGGTGCGCCTTATAATCTGGTGCGCCTTATAGTGCGGAAAATACGGTATATAAAAAAAATTACGCAGATGGTGGTCAGATTAATATATTGTTTTCCTCTAACTAGCCTAAAGGAATGCACTTTGTGTGTTCGTCGCTCACTGTAGTTTTGGGTAGATATGTTTTGGCTACTTAGTTGCATTGGTCTAGCCAGCCAGCTGGCCTAGAGAGAGCATTAACATTTAACTTATTAATGCTGTGTGTTCTGTGTTGAAAATCATTCTTGGGTATTGTGGATATTTTTAACAGAATGGGAATTATTCCAATGGAAATCAGCTGTACAAACATTTAAAGTCTGTGTTCTTGCCTGCATATAGGATCATGGGGTCAAAATGTTGTCATGTTCACACACAACTCCAGCAGCCTAATGGACAAAATGTCTTGATTTAGAAAACAAATCCGATCTAGGCAATGTAGAAATCTGCCAGCTGATGGTTTTGTGGGTCACCCATGGGAAACCGTTGCAGTAAAGCCCAGAATTTTGCCAGTACCAAAGTAACATTAATGGTATCAAATTGTCCTTGGCAGTTTTTTGGTAATCACAGTACATTGCTTTCACATGATAAAAATAGTTGTTCAACACCTTCAAAAATGATTGATTATGTAGGATGAAGGATGTGAGTGTGTGACCCAAAAAAGCATATTTCTAGATCAAGCTTTTTAGCTGTAGTCAATGACCAAAAACGGTCTAACATTTAGTAAGGTATGAAGCAAGAATCTTTCCCACAGTCTTTCGTGATATTTGGTATTACACAGAGATCATTCTTAAGGAAGTCTGTTGAATGCATATTTTTTATGGAAATAAAATGCGTTGATGTTGTCTGCACTACAAGATGGATGACAAGTGCTTTTAGATGCAGATCTCAGCCTCTGAGTGTGTCCTCATCATGTTACCTATTCTGTGAATTTCAAACCAGCGCCTTGCTTAGAGTGCCCTTTATATCCTGTGAATTAATTTGTTACTTGAATGATGCAAATCATGTTTACATTTTAAGTAGTAAAAGCAATAACATTTAAACCTCAATAACAGTTTAACATTTCTTTGAGATATTTAATCTTTTTGAAAACGGGCAAATCTGTATATCATATTATTAGCCACATCAATTATTTTATATGGAATTGGGCAAGGTCAGAAATAACATGGCGCCTGGATGGGGTTCTACTTAGCTCATGTCGGCTGCCTTTTTGCACACTCTCTTGAAGGGGCCACTGGAGGGTCTAATTAGACCTCCTCAGTTTTCAGACACTTGTTGAAATGGTGAGGCCCCATGAGCACACATGTGGAGGGCGGGGTGGTCCAAGAGCAAAGGGCTTTCATTTGGGATTTAGCCATAATCTACTTCCTCTACCACCATTAATTCTGTAAAGCAGTGTTGGCCGAAACCATGACCATAGCTTGAAAGTTTTAATCCTTAACACTAGAAGCGCCAGAGCGGGCTAATTTTACCCAGTGAAGAGGAAAAAATCTTCTCCTCTTGATCAAATTCCAGGACCCTGCTTTTTTTACTTTTCCTAAATGTGTGTTTTATCACCCAGTATTTTTTCATTGTCAAAATCACACTGAGAAAAGCTGAATTACGGCTATTTAAATCCTGTTTAATGTTTAATTGCACGTTCAGCCTTTTTTATTCCTGCATTCCGTGGTTGCAATTCTCTTTTCTATCAGCAGATGTTGCAAGGGCTCCCATATACGAGTCTTCTGTTATTTAGAAAAAAAAAATCTTTAAAGTGTATAAATATATAGATCAGTGGTATTCAATTAAAATGTAGAAAGGTCCAGTTAGACCAAATTACTTCAAGCAAAGGTCCGGAACGTCTTATTTGTGTTATGATTCAGTGCCATACATTGAAGTAGTCTAGTAGTTTGTATGTAGAAAGCAACGGTTTATTTTATTTGACTCTCAAGTAAAATAAGGTGTACAATTCAATAGTAATAATACATATTGCTGCAAGCAGCAGTTTGGTTACTCCAAAACATTGTGGACAATTCGAAAATTGACAGACGTGTACCGCACGCATACGCAAAATGCGGAAGCGTAAAAGTACATTTTAAGCTGCTGCAGACAGAGGGAGTTGAACCAAGAACCCTAAATTCACAATTGGTTCACTCTAACCACTGCCCCACCAGTGAAGTTGATAATTCGACTATTTTCTTTATTGAAAATATACATGACGGAGTGACCCTAATAATAAAACCTACAATTACAATAGGATTACTCCTGACGGAATGACCTTAATAATATTACATATGAAAATATTATAAGTCCACTGAGTAGTCTAAAGTGTTTGATTGACACAGACATCTGGACAAACGTTAGAAAATACACCGAAGCGGGAGCTGAGCAAAATTATGCAGGAAAGTTAAAATTGACAGTTGCCGAACTAAAAGCATTCGTGGATCTTATTTATTTGAGAGGTGCTACTGGCAGTAAAAGCATGAAACTCGATGATTATTGGTCAACCGAAAAGTAAAAAAGAAAATCTCAGATATCTGCGCTTTGATGACGGGACCACAAGGACTGCCTCTCTTGTGAATGATACATTTGTGATGATATCGGAGGTATTCGATACGTTTGTGAAATACAGTGCAGTGAGAACATAACTGTAGTAGATGAACAAGGCACGGTATCGCTTTACACATTGCATGGCCAATTAACCTTAAACATTTTGCATTGAATTCTGAATAGCCGTTCAACAAAAAACATGTTGAATGCACAACACATTTTATGGAGAAATGAAAGTAGTGGACAATGTTGTTATGCGACTGCGAAAAGGAGATGTAAAGTCAGCGTTCAATGGCCAATAAACCGGACACATTTGGCATTCAATTCTGTGTAGCCGCAAACAAAATATATGTTGAACGCACAACCCTATATATGAAAATATGAATGTAGGCTGGCTGGTCATATTGTTATGCGTTTGCGAAAAGGAGATGTAAAGTCAGCGTTCAATGTTCAGGGAACAAAACTTGTGAGCTCTGCCAGACATGTTAGCGATTTGACTTGAGACCAAATCTATTGATTCTCGATGCGGTCTTTAGGTGGGGGGTGGGAGCATTCTTTACTATTTGAAACAAAGAAACCATGAGCACAATGCAATTTCCTAAGACTAACCTAGAGTATCCACAAATTACACACACCCATTCGAATGCAATTCCCTAAGACTAACCTAGAGTATCCACAAATTACACACACCCATTCGATTGCTCATTTTCATATCATGTGATTTTACACAAATATTTCAAACATTGTAATTTTAATAGCTCCTCCTTGTCCTGCCTATGGTGTAGTAGGGAGTTGATTGAAAATTACGGTTACGCTATTATGTAAAACGCATTATATAGATTTTATAATGCGTTCTTTTTTCAGCCACATTTTAGTGTACAATATTATAATAACACATATAGCTGGAAGCAGCAATTTGGGTTTACTCCAAAAAATGAGGACAATTGGAAAATTGCGTAAGGAGAAAAGGAAATTTTAAGTAGTTGCAGACAGGAGGAATCGAACTATGAACCCTGGGCTTACTATCAGTACACTCAATCCACTGCACCACCGGAAAGTTATTGACACAACCATTTCGGAATGTTTGATATTTACCTAATTCAAAATATACTAGAAAGAGGTTTAGAATTATGTTCTTACTTTGTTCTTTTAAATGTCACTTGTTTTATATAGTGATATTTGGGTTTTGTGAGCATGTCGATGTATTATGAAATTTAGAATGTAACACGGACATTGGCCATAGATCGACAGTAAGGTGAAGGCGCAAGATAATCTCCTTGACATCACCAGTTCAGTTGCCAAAGTCATTTTGACCTTTTATTTCCTTCGTTGCTATTTGTATTATTCCACCAATACAAACTGCAATATTGAGCGTGATATTATATCATATAAAAACAAGCCAGACCGGGGTCTTTACACATTGTAGTTACTGCAATCGTAACACTCTAACCTCGAAATCGGAGCAACACTGAATCAAAACACTTTGACACAAGATAACAGACACCCAAAAGTTTCGGCCTTGACTTTGGATCCGTACAAGAAGCGACCATTAAGTGTCAGTAAATACGTCCCTGTCTGTAGACTCATGGGAAAATTTTGCCCAAACGGCGCTTTAGGGTAACATGTGTAACAATGGCTCTGCGCTTCTAGTATTAAACAGGAGTAACAGTCCAAAAACATTACCATAGCTTTAGCAGAGGGAGGGGTTTGTCAACAGGGGGCTAAGCAGAGTTTTTGCTGGGTTTTGCCAGGGTTTTGAAATGTTTGTATTTAGTTGATTATAATTCAGTCTGGACAATTGTGTGGTGTGCTATTTTCTTGTTTTGATTTTTCTTTTGGCTGGTGACAAGGCAAAACAAGATGATATACTGTCCAGAGGTATACTGTGTGAGAGGTTGTGGTGACTTCAGTAGATGGCTGTATGTGCTGGTGTCTGCATGTCTTCCTGCCTGTCTTTCTTCCCCTGGGTGTTTGTTGTCAGTACTAGAGCTGGAGAATGTCATTGTTTTTAAGATGCATCGCGATGCTGACGTGAAGGATTCTGCATTGCTGCATAAAAAGAAATAGTAAATAAATACTTTTAGTAAATATATAGATGTTTTTTTAAAGTTATGCCCATTGGAAGTAATGCATGTGTGCTTGTTTGACGTAGGTCTAATGTAGATAGGCGACATGGTGCAGGGAGAGCAGCTGCCTGTGCTTAAAAAGCAGACAATTGGGCAAGTTGTTTTAAGAAAAACAAGCTTGATAAAGATTATGCAATGTGTGAGACCTGTCGAGCCTAGATGAAATAGTTTGACAACACTACAAATATGGAATCACATGTCCCGTTTTTGCTTGTAGCTTGGGTTAGCATCAACCCCGCAATACGCAGCGAATTATACAACAATTGAGGCTAACCGCTGTACCTCATAATTTTAGCAGGATTGTATAGATCTCTTACATGGTCGTGGAAAACATAGGCGTTCCCTTCCTCCTCCATACTCTGGTGCCAACATGCATAATCCCTTCTCTGAGTTCACAAACACTGCTATATCTGTTGAATTCACAAAGGAGAGGCTTTTACTAAAGCAACATGGGTTTTTGCTGAATGTTATTTCAGAGTGAATAAACAAATTTGGATTTTTCACAATCAATGTATTGTATTATATTATACTTCCTCGTTTTACAAATACTTTCATTTGCTTATAAGTTAGCCTTTTAAGTTATATTATAGTCTGTGTTTTAGACCGTGTGTGACGATCCGTGTGAAAACAGAGTGAGATCAAGGTGCAGGTGAGTTCAACGGTTCGGTATTTATTACCACGAAAACTCTCAAAAAAGCCTAAACAGGCATAGACAATAATGTCCCAGTGCACGCAGGCACGAACATGGAATAGCGAACCTAAGTTTCTAAGCAGCGCAGTACTGGGCGCTAGCTCTGTGAACGACACGTAACAATGACAATAACGCACAAAGAGACGAGACACA
>JACXGK010007108.1:0-26595 GCA_016801125.1 Novumbra hubbsi | reverse complement strand
ACCCGTGGGGCTGAAGCCGGAATGTGTCTCCGGGCTGGAGCCGGAACGACCATGGTCTGACGTGGGGCAGGTGCTGGAACGTGGGCCGGTCGTGGAGCTTGTGCTGGGACGAGGGCCGGACGTGGAGCAGGTGCTGGGACGTGGACCGGTCGTGGAGCAGGTGCCGAGACGAGGGTCTGACGTGAAGCAGGTGCTGGGAAGTGGGGCGGTCGTGGAGCGTGTGCTGGGACGAGGGCCGGACGTGGAGCATGTGCTGGGACGTGGACCGGTCGTGGAGCAGGTGCTCTGGCACCGGTGTTATTCCTGGAGGGCCCTGGAGCGACAGCTGTGCGCTTCCCAGGACCCTTGGCACCGGTGGTGTGATGAGCAGGCGCTTTCCCACGGGCTGCCTGTTTACCAGGCCCCAACCCGGGATGCCTGGCTAGCCTGCTCCCTTCCCAGGGAGACAGGCGGGAGCCCGCGGTCAGCGCAGACAGGGACAGATACTCGGACTGCCTGGATCTCCCCTCAGGTACCAGCCATGGCATCCCAGGTAGCCCAGATAGCCCCCCCGCCAAAAAACATTTGGGGGCGACCCTGGGATGTGGCCATGCTGGTAACCCATGGTACTCGGGTTGAAGGTGGACTTGTCCACCCCCTGTTGACACCCCAGCCTGGATCATCATCAGGCAGATCCCAGTCCTCGTATTCCGCCCCTGAATCGTCAGAGGAGAGAGAGTCAGATCCCCAGTCCCCCAACCAGGTGTACCTCTCTCTCCCCCAACGCTGCTCATCGGATGTCGCTGGTTCCTTATGGTGGTTTATTCTGTCACGGTGTTGTTGTGGGGTGGAACCAAAAGCGGACATTTTGTAAAGTAAAAGGTGATTTAATCCAATAAACAAAAAGACACACTAACACGAACTGTAAACGTCAAAAGTAAAGGTGCTGTGATAAACAACAAAAACGGAACTTAAATAGCTTACAAAGAACATGTAGCGTATCCACTCGACATAGGATGAAACAAAGACAAACCGTGAGCTGTTGAGAAACACAAACAATAAACCACACCGGGTGTGGTGCAAACTGAACCTAAGTAGGCTCCCCAATCAGAGTCAACTGAATGCAGCTGCTCTGACTGGGGAGCCCACAATGGCATGGAGATGGCTAGAGGCCTCTCCATGTGTCATGCCCTGAATGGGAGCCCCAAAGCACAGAGATGGCTAGGGGCCCGCATCCAGGACAGACATTGGACTGAGAAAGATTGGAAAAAGCGTTATGGACAGACAAATGTCTGCATGAGGTGTTCAGATGACAAGAACATTCATGAGACACAGACCAAATGAAAAGAGGCTAGAGGAGTGCTTGCTGCCATCTGTCAAGCACTGTGGAGGCAAAGTGATGGTCTGGTTGTGCTTTGGTGGTGGTAAAGTGGGAGATTTGTACAGAATAAAAGTAATCTTGAAGAAAGAAGGCAATCACTCCATTTTGCAACCCCATGGCTTGATTTGAGCCAATTTCCTCAAACAACAGAGGACCCAAAGCCCAGCTCCAAACTATACAAGAACTATTTAGGTAAGAACCAGTCAGCAAGTATTCTGTCTATAATGTAGTGGCCAGCACATTCACCAGATCTCAATCCGATAAAGCTGTTGACCATATGGTACGTAAGAAGTGTCCATCAAGCCAATCCAACTTGTGAGAGGTGCTTCAGGAAGCATCGGGTAAAATATCTTCAGATTACCTCAACAGATTCACAACTAGAATGCAGAAGGTATAAAAAGCTGTAATTGCTGCAAATTCTTGTAGGACACAATTATTATTTTAATTAAAAATCATTATTTAGAACTTTGTTAATGACTATATTTTCCATTCATTTTACTAAATATCCTATTTGTATACATTTGATGTATGTTTTCATGGAAAAGTAACCCCTAACTTTTGAACAGTAAGGTAAATGTATTTTGTAGAGAACATTGTTTGAATGCAGATGCGTAAGAAATTACTTTACCCACGTTACAGTAAATCACTAAGTGTCGTTTAACCACTAAGTAACAAACTCTCTATAGAACATCCTCAGATTTAAATTGTGAGTCTCAAAAGTGTAACCCGATAAGCTAATGTGTATATCTCTACAGAAACGCGAACACCCAAATGGAGCTCCATGCCTGGATGCTTTTGTTCCCAGTGACCCAGGATAGTGGAAGTGCCAGTGGGGAAAGCCTCTGGAACGACCCCCGCATTTTGGACTCTTTCATTCTCGTTGTGGGCCGAGGTGTGTGTGCTCGCTGCTGGCTCAGAAATGTTTAATGTAAGGTGTGTAAAATCACTGTGCTCCCAACAGGGTTTGCAAGTGTATACAGGATAATAGTGGCCACGTATATACTGACCAATCGACAGCCAAAAGAGAAGTAGACAGTTTTTTACTAATATGAAAAGGTCAACTTAAATCACCTAATCTTTGTATCCCTAATCTAATCTTAATATTTAGTCAAATCTACACTTGAAAAATCTGTAGTGCTGGAACCCAGGGATGGTGTTGTAAAAAGAGAGACAATGGATCTATGAACAATGGTATATACTGTATGCAGGATTGGTCAGTGGGACCTGTGTACCTCTGTGGATGAGAAGGATGTCATTCTCATTGACAGGTCGATGGACCATGTCGGAGTCGGGCTGTCCGGCCAGTAGGTGCTCATAGAACCACTCACATCGTTCCTTAAAGGGCTACAAGAGGAAGAAACAGTAACAATTTAGATACGTCCTGCAGGCAAAGTGCCTCTGATGAAGTTGTAAATCATTATAGTATTTAATAACCCCCTTATAACATGTATCATATGATTAACCAAACTAAAACTAAACAAACAAACTAAATATTAGCCACAGGACCCAAAACTCTTCAACACTAGCCCTACACTCAAGTAATAAAGAAGTCTAAAACAGTGGTTCCAAAAACTGCAGCATCTGAAAGACATCGTAGTATTTATATTTGCATGATTACTTGGTTCTTTCTAAATCTTGAAAGATGAGCGATGAGAGAGAGAGAGAAAGAGAGAGAGAGAGAGAGAAAGAGGGAGAGAAAGAGGGAGAGATAAGTTCCCCTTGGGGCTCCTGTGTGTACTGAGAGGGAGATAGCGAGATGGAATTGTCTTCACCAGGTTAAAATCTGTAATTAAAACATGAGGCTCTTATTCCCAGGTGGGATATAATCCAGAGGTAACGAGGCTTGCCACCCTCTGCTCAAATATGAATAGTGAGAAGTGAGAGTGGAAAATTACACAGACGTTGGAGCAGGGTCTTCATATTTATGACATCATATACCAAGACTTATAATAAGTGTTATCCCCCTGGCAATAACATTGTTAAATAATCCTGCATGGGATAAACCTGTGATTCAAAGTCACTTGCTACAGAGAGGGAGAACTTTAGACGGAGTTTGTGTGTGTGAGAGAGAGAGAAAGCTGAACAATGTGTTTGCTATTGTATGTTCTGCCTATGTTAAATGAATTACAAGCTGACCAATGGACCAGCCCATTACAGGTCTCACCTGGCCTTTGATGATGTGCATGAAGCGGGACATGAGCTCGGGACATTCCAACAGGAAGTGGAAATGGTTAAAGATTATCTTTGGATTTCTGAGAGGAACGGAGAGAGATGAAGAGCAAGAAAAACAGAGGGCGAAATGGGAGCAGGTTTAGTTAGAGTTTGATTAGAAGTGTGTAGGTAAAAAAAGACTGTTGAAGTTCAAGATCGTTTCAAAGGCCTCACCTGGTTACAAAACATTTCAGCACCTCGTCATGTTTGCAGACAAACTCTATGAAATGAGGAGATGTCATTCTGTATGAGCAAAGCAAAAAGGGAGGAGAAGAGAAGGAGAGAGATAAGGAGACAAAATGAAATAAGCGTATAAGACAATTAGTGAACACAGTCACTACATAAACAGTAGCTGTGTTACAGAAGCTCTCATAACACAAAGATAACACAACATCCATTACAATGAGTGCATCTGATCCACAGAACACAATAACCTGTATCCTTTAAACATTGTTTTTCTGACAGAGTAACAATCAAGCTAGCTTAGCAGATAGTAATGAGCAAACCTTGGAAAGAGAAACAAACACAAATAAAGCCAACAATGTCAACTACAGCGACATAGACACAAACAATTGCTCCTATTTGCAGCACATTAGCGTTGACTTAATTACATGTAATTATAAAGCCAGGGTGAGGAAGGGGGCAGCCGTTTGTTCACAAGCACCCACCCACAGTTGCAATTAAACCATCTGCAACACCCATATACTGGTGATTAAGTGAATATCTGAGCCATGCTCCTGATGTAATTTCTATCTCCAGAACTTGGATAGAAATTATACTGCAGACCCACAACTGAAAATTAATCATTCTGACAAAATGTGAAGGTGTAACAGTTATTGGACAGATACTTTGTCAGACTAACATACACAATTTGATTCACTGGATATCAACAACACGCTACCTTTTATTAATATTTCAGAGATCTAGTACAGCCTAAATGCTCTCAGGCAAGGACAACTGCTTTCGTGTTCAAGTCTAAATAACATTAACACCATACAGGCAATAAAATTTATCTAGGTGGTAATGTGGCCAATGTCTGCCTGACAGTCTAGGTGTCAACTGTTATTTAGACTGAAGAGACCGTGTCCAATGTTACTCTTAACAGTCAGGACAGGGGACCAATGTTACTCTGACAATCAAACTAGGTTGCCAGTGTTAATCTGATAACCAGGAAAGGTGTCCATTGTGACCGGCTACTTGCTTAGTTTATAGTCCACTGAGACCCTGAGTCAACCTTCAAACATTCCTACTCGCAAAAACCGGAAGAAGCCCATCCCCAGGTTAAGAGCTAAACAGGTTAGACATCAGGGGTTATTCTCACCCCTGTGGCATCTGACATGAGCAGCACATGTAGAACGCCTGGATCACCGCACTGAGCCGGTTGGCCGTCATAGAGATTACGTCCTCTCCGTCTGCGTATACCTCAGGCGTTTCCAAGACAACCTCTGAGGTACCTTTGTGAACCTTCGGGTTTAGAGGAGGTGGGAGAGGCATGGGTGAGGGCCGTGAGTGCGCCACCGTGGAGACTGCAGGGGTGGAGGTGGAAACGGCGTCAACCTCGCCTCGTTGTCTGAAGAGGAAGGAGGCGATCTCGCTCCCAGAGGAGGAGGAGTTGGCGGGGTCTTGATGGCTCTTCTCCAACTCTGTAGAGATCAACACCAACCACTCATCGAGAGAGTGCCACAGCAACTCCAATGGCTGGAGGAAATAAGAAAGAGAGAGGAGACGGGGAGGAACGGAAAGAGACTGAGTGAGTGAAGGAGAAGGAGTGAGTGAAGGGGAGGGAGGAGAGAGAGAAGGGAGAAATGTAGGGATTGAGGCCACAAGCAAAAAAGACAGACATCCAGATAAATAAAGAGAGGGAGAGGAAAAGAGGATAAGAAAAAGGAAGAAAAATAGGGCAAGGAAAGAAAAGAGCGGCAGGTGCTGACAAAACAAGCACACATACAACACAAACACACAAAAAGTCATGCACCCGGACAAATCACTTGCAGGTGCTGGTTAAGCAATGTATCACTGCCATCTCCTGGAAAGAATGATGTACTGCAGCTTCGTCTTAATTCAAGATCAATTATATGTAAGTTTCTGTCAATATGAAAATGTAAATGCAACCATGGGATTTGTATTTGAATGTACTGGTGAACACATTTGCTGTCAATATTAAAATTTGAATGACCTTTTCAAGGTCATGCCCTGCATTGCAGTTAACTTATTTAAAATGTTAATGCAAATGTAAAAAGTGAGAAATAGTGCCACCCTATGCAATTTAATTTCCACACTCTAACACTGTTTTTCTTGCAATTGCATTTTCATGTTCCATTGCCCAATCAGGCGGGTCACTGTTCCAGTGCCAATTAAGTTTCAACCTTTTAGAACAATATATTTTATGGATAAAAAACAATGGGATACTGGATAATTTAATTCATGTTGATTTACGCAGAAAAAAAACTATAGAACATATTTTATAATGTAATACAATAACAATCTGCTATATACAATCAGTCAGAAGCGAAACATTTTTTTTTCTGTTGTCGGTGATACAAAATGAACACGCTGATTTGTTGGAAAGACATTGACATATTCATTTAAACAACTGTTTAAGCAGGACATGACATGAAAATTAAATGCAAAATGGAATTTCATTAACATTTTAATATTGACAGCAAATGTGAATACCAGCACACTAAAATTCAAATACAAATCACATTATTGCATTGTAATTTTCATATTGACTGAGACAATGCTCGCAAAAGTGGAAAATGAAAATGGAACATGGGATCGCATTAACATTTGAATTAAGTTATTACACGCTTCCATACGATACAAACTAGGGCTAACAGAAAATAAAAATAAATCATTGTGATTTATTCACATTGAATTCTATAGTTAATTATAAAAGTTTAGTTTCATCAAATGAAGCCATAAACAAAAGATTTGTCCATTTAAAAAAACTGTTATTTGACATAACTGTAAGAGATGGATAAACAAAAGTATCCACAGTAGATTAATGACTGTACAGAAAAATTGCCAGATATGAAAAAATATATGTATATAAATAACAAACGGAATGTTTTGAATAAAACATGTCAAAACATGTAAATGTTATAAAATTACATTGCAGCCATCTTTTTTAGAGGCAAACGTTTTTCTGCAAAAAGCAATGACAATGTTTCTGTGTTAAAATAAAAAAGGTCCATACAGAATCACAAATGCATCAAACT
The DNA here is from genome assembly GCA_016801125.1 of Novumbra hubbsi. Taxonomy (NCBI): domain Eukaryota; kingdom Metazoa; phylum Chordata; class Actinopteri; order Esociformes; family Umbridae; genus Novumbra; species Novumbra hubbsi. Next base: position 19,803 of record JACXGK010007108.1, on the reverse strand, counting down.
TTCCCAGAACTGACCTTAAAGACTTGGCTGCGCTGGGTTTTGTTCCCGTTATACCCCATGTCATTCCCATTGTTGGGAGAAGAAGGGCCAAGGCGGAATACATGGCAAAAGATCCGGATGATTCTCAGCAAGCTCTTCATCTGAGCCTCGTAACTACTAGACAGACTGGAAAAGAGAGAAGAGACTCAAACTGAGGGACTGGAGAGACTGTAATCTAACTACAGCTAATATAGAGAAAATAGCCTAACCAAGGCTGGGTGATATAGCATAAAAATCACTGTATACTTGGACGTAACTGTATTTATCACAGTATATTGATATGTGCAATAAAATCTACTTTTAAGAAGGAGGACAAGACCACAGGACAATAACAGCTCATTTACAGGAGGTTAACTGGTTTTGTTCTAAACCGTTTCTAATATATGCTGTATATTAGGCCAAATTTGAAAAAACGAACTATAACAATACAATAACTGATAATGGTTTTTAGATCAAATCCTATAAAATAATTAAATACTTTAATGAACTGCTATTGTATAGAACAACGCAAAGCATAGTATTGTTCTTGTAAATGAAAATACATTTTACGTTTGGTGTTGTAAAAACGATTACTAGAATTAGGTTAGAGTAAAATCGGGTTTGGAGCCAAAGGCTGTAGGAGAGGGTTGGCCACACCTCTGACAGTGCCCTTTCTTATTACACTGCAATTACTAAATATTTCTCTAAATCTTACAGAACTCACCTGAGGAGTTTGTGTCCATTTGTAGTGGCAACCTCTGCGAGACTGGTCAGGATCCTCTGGTAATGACTGTCACTCTGCTGAGAGACATGCTCTAAAACCTGCCTGAGCTGACATACACACATGTATGATGCACGCACGTAGTTAAGTGCACACAGTGAAAATAGACATTCTGGAAGAAATTGCTTTAAAATCAAAGTACAACAGACACAATAAAACATGTACCATGTTCTCTTTGATGTCATCATTCTGAGTCATCTGGATGAGCGTCTGGAATAGTCTGCCATGGTGCTGAATGAGAATCTCACACGTCTCCCCGTACCCACCCTGAATCCCAAACACACACAGATCAGAAAGGGAGGGTGACAATCATTGTTTGCTTGTTTGTCTGACTAACCACGCGTTGTGGTGATGCTCACCTGTACACAGAGATCTAAAGGAGTGACTCCGTTCTTGTCAGGTAAATACTTGGCGCCTCGAGAGAGAAGGATCTGTGCGGTGTCTCTTTGACCGTGACTGTGGAATACAAACAGGGCGTTAATAATGAATGTCTTTCCACGTGACATTAAAGACAGAATCAGTAGCTGAAACCACAAGGAAAACTTCCCGTCCCCATTTCTTCAAAAACCTGACAAATGGGGCGAGAAACATCGAACCACTCTAAAATTCATGCAGCTAGTTTCGACCATGTTTTCAGGATGTAGAGTGTTTATTTTGTATTTAATGTGTCTAAAAACATGGTGTAAAACAAGCTGATATTTTGGGTTTCAGTTGAACTAAACCCATGAAGCATTTTAAAGTTGTGTTCTTCCAAGAATCAGTGGAAACAAAATAAGTGATAGTTTAAAAATGTAGCAACTACAGATCTGTTCAGATCTGTTAATGTAGTGATCTACTCTGGCTGATTTAAACTTCTCTGGGTCTGCATTCTTAATGTCATGTGCGAGTTTGCAGATAGGCTCAGCATTTATATTTGTTAGGCCTTGTTGTATAGATAACCATGAAAATCTATTTTTCATCAGCTTCCACCACTTCTGGCAAGTTACTGGCTCTTCGGCAGTAAAATATATATATATTGTTCCTACAGTTTAGCAATTTTTTAAATGAAAAAAATTATTAAGACAAGGCTTGAGCATGTTTAGTGAAAGTGGTCATTTTTATGCTAGCTGTCAAGTTAAGGGTTTTTAGAAGAACAAAATGTCCAGTTTTACCAGCCACGCACACTGCCAGGTTAATTGGAAACTCAATTCAAGCTGAAATATTGTCTGAAATGCATTCAGTTGACAGAAAAACTTAACAAAAGAGCTTTCTAATTGGAACTGACAAACATGCTTAGTAAAGCAGAATCATGACAAAAGATCACAGGAGGATACTCTATGTACTAGGGACTATACTCTATGGACTTACATCAGCATTTTGGGCCATGTTAGGGCCATGATTACAATAGTGTGAATGACACAGAATATAAAGACTACCAGGGGCCTGACAGGGATAGGATGCTGCAAGTGAAGTTTACAATATACAGTAACATCTATCAAGATCAGTCATACCTCCGCCTCCTCCCCCTCCCCCTCCTCCTCCTCCTCCTCCTCCCCCTCCTCCTCCCCTCCTAATAACAGGTTTGTAAAATGCTGTAGGAAACTAGATTTACAGCACGACAGAACCAAAACAACAGAAAATCCTGGTTGTATTTCAATTGCCAAAGCCATTGGTTACAATCATGCTTTACGTTCCTATTCTACCTACAATTTGACATGATCAAAAGGAACCAGAGGAACAATTGTATTGTATCAACATTATTGTACTAGCATGTGTAGTCACCTGCAGGCAAAGTACAGGGGAGTGGCTCCAGAGACATTAGGTCTGTTGATGTCAGCTCCACTATCCAGCAGGCACTGCACCGTCTGATAACCAAGAGGCAAATAAGGATCAGGAAAGAGGGCGAGACAAAGCCATCATCATTACACAGTCTCTCTGGTATTCACTAATTATGATGGTATGCATATACAACAATACTGAAATAGGTACAAACGTAACAGACTATTTACAACCCACTGAGGTATGAAAAACAATGTCTCTCTCATGATGTAACTAATTATGTTTGATTAAAAGCATATTCAACAACACTGGCAAAGGTAAACCATCTGACTTCTCAACCACTGAGGTATGAAAACCAAACCTGTTCCTTACAATCACATCTATAATTACGCAATATATTACAGTAGAGAGTGACAGGAAATAATTGACACTGACCAGTAACATATTACAGGAGAGAGTGAATGGAAATGACTGACACTGACCTGTAACGTATTACAGTAGAGAGTGACTGGAAATAATTGACATTGACCAGCAATATATTACAGTAAAGTGACTGGAAATGACTGACACTGACCATACAGGTCCCTTTTTCTAACATGGTTGGTTGTTGACAAAACAATGGCTACTAGCAGTTGACAAAACAATTATACTAGCAGTTTGCACCATAGCATGTAGATATGTTCATCGTTCTCAACAAAAATTATTAGGCTATGTAGCGTGATTTTTGTGGGATAAGTCTATTTCGTATCGTTAACAAAATAGTGTATTCGTGCATTGATTGTGGTTCAGAATGTGGCACATCCTTTTTTAAGTTGTTGTCTTACAGCACCTTTAGCGCCTGACGTTGTGTTGAATACTCTGTGTGTGCACCTCAGAATTCATGGCTCTCTTGATAATGTGCTGTCAACCAGGTTGACCAACTCTCCCATGAATGACATTTTAAGTCAGTGTTCTTATTGTCATTAAAATAGTCATGGTAAAGTAGGGAAATATTAATATTTTATCATCTTTTAAACAAACATCGACTTATCGGTTTATTGCATGCCCCTTTTTCAGCCAAAGGGGCCAATAACTATTAGGTCATAGGTCAAAAATATAAACATGTACCTAAGTATTCACAGCCTTTGCTCCATACTTTGTTGAAGCACCTTTGGCAGCAATTACAGTCAAGTCTTTTTGAGAATGATGATGGCACACCTATTTTTGGGCAATTTCTCCCATTCTTCTTTGCAGGACCTCTCAAGCTCCATCAGGTTGGATGGGAGAGTAGGTGCACAGCCATTTTCAGGTATCTCCAGAGATGTTCAATCAAGTTCAAGTCTGGGCTCTGGCTGGGCCACTCAAGGACAGTCACATAGTTGTCTCGAAGCCACTCTTTGTTGTCTTGGCTGTGTGCTTAGGGTTGTTGTCCTGTTTCTCCAGTCTGAGGTCCATAGCGCTCTGGAGCAGGTTTCCATCAAGGATGATTCTGTACATTGCAGCATTTATCTTTCCCTCGATCCTGACTAGTTGGTTTCATCAGACCAGAGAATTTTGTTTCTCATGGTCTGAGAGTCCATAAGATGCCCTTTGTCAAACTCCAAGTGGGCTGTCATGTGCCTTTAACTGAGGAGTGGCTTCCGTCCGGCCACTCTACCATACAGGCCTGATTGGTGGAGGGCTGCAGAGATGGATGTCCTTCCGGAAGGTTCTCCTCTCTTCACAGAGCAACGCTGGAGCTCTGTGAGGGTGACTATCGGGTATTTGGTCACCTCCCTGACTAAGGCCTTTCTCCCTGATCGCTCCGTCTGGTGGGCGGCCAACTCTAGGAAGAGTCTTGAGTTCAAACGTCTTCCATTTACAGATGATGGAGGCCACTGAGCTCATTGGGACTTTCAATGCCGCAGACATTTTTCTGTACCCTTCCCGAGAACTGTGCCTCGATACAATCCTGTCTTGAAGGTCTACAGACAATTCCTTGGACTTCATGGCTTGGTTTATGCTCTGACATGCACTGTCAACTGTGGGACCTTATATAGGCAGGTGTGTGCCTTTCCAAATGTGTCCAATCAACTGAATTTACCACAGGTGGACTTCAATCAAGTTTTAGAAACATCTCAAGGATGATCATTGGAAACAGGATGCACCTGAACTAAATTTTGAGTGTCATGGCAAAGGCTGTGAATATGTATGTACATGTAATTGTTTTGTTTAATTTTTTTTTATAGATTTGCAAACACTTCACGTTATCATTATGGGGTATTGTGTGTCACATTCTGAGGAAAAAAAAGAACCGAATCCATTTTGGCATATGGCTGTAACATAACAAAATGTGGAAAAGTGAAGCGATGTGAAAACGTTCCGGATACACTGTATTTCAGAAGATATGTGAGTTACACTCACAGTCTTATGTCCATTCTGACAGGCTACATGAAGAGCAGTTTGTCCCATGGCATCCTCTACATCCACATTAGTCACATGCTGCACCAGGTCATGAAGGAGCTCAGTCCGTCCATTGACAGCCAACCAGTGGATCTAGATGAAAAGGGGATTAAGAACAAACAAGTGGAGGAGGAGAAACAGGTTATGGAAAAAGGGGAATGTTGTAGAGGGATTTCCAAAGACCTAATAGTGTTCTAAACCTGAACAGTGTTTGAACAATAGCAGTACCACACCCTGCACTACAAATGGAAACAAATTGTAACACAGCCAGTTAGCATTAGAATTACATTCAGGCTACACATTTATAAAAATAAAAAAAATACATGTAAAATGAAATTTTCAATCAATTTTTCCATTGTCTTTCTCCTTGTCATTGGTGTGACATGGCTACACAATATATATATATATATTGCAGGGAGAAATAAGGCGCTGCATAAGGTACGGTACCAGCAGTTATTGTTTTTTGCAAAGAAGCACCGGTAACTTCATCAGCACTTGACTTGTGCTGGAGTTGTTCAGAGGTTTCATTCCTGTTCAGAATTGTGTTTACTCGCCACATGTCTGTGAATCCTGCCTAACAGCATGTTAGTATAGGGTTTTTATGTTTTGGAAAATATTTGAAAATCTTCTGTTGCATCCCTTAGCTCCCTAGAAAGAAGAAACAAGCAGGGACTGAGGCCAGTGGTGCCTCATCTCTGACTTGCTTCACAAACTGATCCGCTGTATGTCTGTAAATGCAATTGATAACACCTAGCTTGTAGCGTGGTTAGCTATCACTGTTTAATGTTTTTGCTAGCCTAAACTAGGTATTACAATGTCATGGTAGTCCTGTGTCCACTAAAACATATTCTAATAGCAAAATGAATCAAATATATCATCACAAGTACCGATCTCCCTTGATTAACGTTTATAAAAAAAAACACGCAAGCCTACCATATGCATTTGCCTACTACTCAAGTACTCTACCTCATGCATTTGGTTGAATATGGCCAACCACCATTCAGGACAGCTACTGTTTTACAGACCCCATCTAATAACCTACCACAATATATCCTAAACAGCAAAGGAAAATACCTTGAAAAGCTTAGGTGTGATTCAGTGCTGAATCAACTGCCTGCACACTCAGCAGCTCTCCAGATCAGAGACACACACGTTTTACCATCTAAGATGAACAATACTCTCAGAGTTACATCCCCTGATTACATGCCGCATAAGTGTTGGAATGATTGAACATGTAAGAAGTAAATGTGAGGAAAAAAAAAGCTGGTATTTAGTCACAAATCCCTTGCATGCAATTAAAGCACTAAGTATGTAACCCATTGACATCACCAAACTCTCTGCCAAGACATACAGAATACATTTTGAGCTGTTGATTATTTTGGGCTTATTTAGTCTACTCTTCAGCCACTAAAATCCATGTACAATCTGGTTGCATTGGTTGCAGTGTTTTGCATAACTGTCCTGTTGCATTTTGAGTCTGGTGGCATTTTCTTGGTAGCCAAGACGCTTGGTAGATGGTCCCCAACTCCACAACACCGGAATTGGGAACCACTGCTTTGGACCATCTGCAGTTACCTTTGTTTTGCTTTTCTATCACTTTGAGAAAAGTGTACCTTTGTATAATCTCCCCATTCAACTCTGTTCCAAAACTGTACTGGTTGATCTCTGTAATTTTTAGCAAATACGAATCTGGCCTTACAATTTTTTGTGCTAATCAGAGGATAACATCTGGCAGTGTAGCAAAAAAACTCTTAAGGCAAAAGCAAAGAAAGAAACTGAGGATACACATTCGGGGCTCTTTTATGTTTGAACCTTTAATGCAACTTGAAACACCTGATCAGTCAGAAAAATCTGCAAGCAAAATGTCCAGATACTTCTGCTCACATAAAATCCAGATGATGAAACTCTAACAGCAATGTTATTCATAGTAGGCACAACATACATGTGTTGAAACTGACATTCTGTACTTTGGCCTAATATTTCTCTTAATCGTATTTTCACAAGCCTTGAGTACTTGAATACTCATGGAGGTCACCTTAAAATACAGTACCAGTCAAATGTTTAAACACACCGGCTTATTCATTTCTTTGTTGCTTACTAAATGATTCCATAGTTATGACACAGTTAATAGCCGTTCCAGTCAGTCGATACACTGAACTTCAAAGTGATACTCACAGCTGTAAGTCCCTCATTGTTGCAGATGTTCACATCTGCATTGTATTCTAGTAGTCTCCCCATACACTTCTTTTGACTATAGGGACGAAAAAATGTATTAAAATGTCAGATTTACCATTCTAAAAATCTAAAACCAGTATCTCAATGATCAATCATCACCTATTTACATTTACATTAGGCCTCACTACCAAAGAGGGCCTCACTACCAAAGAGGAGCAATGTACTGAGCAAGTCTGGTGTAATGTCCAATGTACAGTGGAGGAATAAAGTATTCAATCCCCCGCTTATTTTGTTTTTCTTGTGGTTATTCTGTCTCTCACTGTTCAAGTAAACCTGCCATTAAAATTATAGACTGATCATTTCTTTGTCCGTGGGCCAATGTACAGAACCAACAGGGGATCAAATATTTCTTTTTCGTCCACTGTACATTAGCATATCCTACCCGTTTCTGGCAGCCAGGTGAAGAGGTGTGCACCCGGAAATGTCCTGGTAATTGGGGTTGGCTCCTCTCTTTAGCAGCAAGACCAGGCACTCCACTGATCCACAACTTGACCATTGGTTGTACACCACACACACACACACCACAGTTGACACAGAGTTTAATTAGATGTACAATTGTAAAAAAAATTGCATCTGAAAACATTTGACTGTGTAATGAGTTTAAGAAAACAATGGAACAATCCCAGATGAACAGAGCGGTTGCGAGGCATCTCTTCTCTGAACTTTATACTCTGGCGCTATCGATCTGAAGGTTTGTGCATGCGTTTCTCTCCTGCGCCTATTACTTTTTTAGTTATACATACTGATATGATTTCATCAGCATGATGTAACCTTTATGGACATCGAAATTAATAATTATGCAGCTCCATTCTCTGCATAATCTGCAGAAAAACATATGGCCATAGTAGTAGTTTTGGTGAGAACAATTGGTGAATTGTTTTCAGGCTGGATCTACATTCAATGTTGGTTATTTGACATATAATATTAAATGCTTATCAAACATCTCAGATAAGTTGGTAAGGTGGTCCCGACGTATTTGGGAAGCTATGAATACTAATAACACCAACTTTGTCAATGCGGTGCACAGACGTAGAGAGCAATGTTCTGAATATTTATTTACCTGTTTCTGAAAGAATGTGTTCTTAGATATCTTTTTCTCACTAATGTTAACTTAGCTATCTTAAATTGCGCTGTCAGACGATTGTATACAACTAATGCATGCCAGAAACAGAGCTGTACTTTTTTTTTTAAGGAAAGTATATCACCACCGTGAGTAGTTGCCAATACCGGGTGTATCAGCCTGTTACTGAACATACAGTGTGTCATGTCCTGGCTGGGGCCTCTGGCCTTCTCTATGCCGCTGTGGGCTCCCCAGTCAGAGCAGCTGTGTTCAGTTGCCTTTGATTGGGGAGCCTGCTTAGGCTGAGTTAGCACCACACTAGGTGTGGTTTATTGTTTGTGTGTTTCACAACGTTCATGGTTTGTCTTTTGTTTATTCCAAATCAATGTGGATACGCTGCACCTTTATTTGTAAGTTGTTTAGTTCTGTTTGCTGCTTGTTTACAGCACCTTTACTTTACCGTTACAGTTCGTGTTAGTTTGTCTCTTTGTTCTGGATTAAATTCACTGTTACTTTACAGAATGTCTGCGTTTGGTTCTGCCTCACACCTGAACGGTGATACAGTGGGGCAAAAAGGTATTTAGACAGCCACCAATTGTGCAAGTTCTCCCACTGAAAAAGATGAGAGAGGCTTGTAATTTTCATCATATGTACACTTCAACTATGACAGACAAAATGAGAAAATATATCCAGAAAATCACACTGTAGGATTTTTAATCAATTTAATTGCAAATTATGGTGGAAAATAACGTTTTCAAACGTTTTCTGTAAGTCTTCACAAGGTTGTCACACACTGTTGCTGGTATTTTGGCCCATTCCTCCATGCAGATCTCCTCTAGAGCAGGGATGGCCCCAATCATTCTGTCCTTTACACGGATCATTTGTCCTGGTCCCTTTGCAGAAAAACAGCCCCAAAGCATGATGTTTCTTGATGCTTAACAGTAGGTATGGTGTTCTTTGGATGCAACTCAGCATTCTTTGTCCTCCAAACACGACGAGTTGAGTTTTGACCAAAAAGTTCTATTTTGGTTTCATCTGACCATATGACATTCTCCCAATCTTCTTCTGGATCATCCAAATGCTCTCTAGCGAACTTCAGACGGGCCTGGACATGTACTGGCTTCAGCAGGGGGACACGTCTGGCACTGCAGGATTTAAGTCTCTGGCGGCGTAGTGTGTTAATGATGGTAGGCTTTGTTACTTTGGTCCCAAATCTCTGCAGGTCATTCACTAGGTCCCCCCGTGTGGTTCTGGGACTTTTGCTCACCGTTCTTGTGATAATTTTGACCCCACGGGGTGAGATCTTGCGTGGAGCCCCAGATCGAGGGAGATTATCAGTGGTCTTGTATGTCTTCTATTTCCTAATAATTGCTCCCACAGTTGATTTCTTCACACCAAGCTGCTTACCTATTGCAGATTCAATCTTCCCAGCCTGGTGCAGGTCTACAATTTCGTTTCTGGTGTCCTTTGACAGCTCTTTGGTCTTGGCCATAGTGGTGTTTGGAGTGTGACTGTTTGAGGTTGTGGACAGGTATCTTTTATAATGATAACAAGTTCAAACAGGTGCCATTAATACAGGTAACGAGTGGAGGACAGAGGAGCCTCTTAAAGGAGAAATTGCAGGTCTGTGAGAGCCAGAAATCTTGCTTGTTTGTAGGTGACCAAATGCTTATTTTCCACCATAATTTGCAAATAAATTCATAACAAATCCTACAATGTGATTTTCTGGATTTCTTTTTCTCATTTTGTCTGTCATAGTTGAAGTGTACCTGTGATGAAAATTACAGGCCTCTCTCATATTTGTCAGTGAGACAACTTGCACAACTGGTGGCTGACTAAATACTTTTTTGCCCCACTGTAGTTATGGTGCTGTTATTGCTCTTGCTTTGTTAGAATGCAATACTCTTGCTAAGCATGTGTGTCTGCGTGTGTGCTGAGCCTATTAGTAAGAGTTGTTATGGAATATTTTTGCACTTTCTCTCGTGTCGTGTGTTTTTGTTTAGTCTGTCAACGTTTGTGCGTACAGACAGAAGGATGGTGATAGTTTTCATATTAAAACAAATGTAAAAACAACATTTTATAGTGTTTTTTGCGATGGTAGAATCCAGCTCACATTTTGAATGAAAAAGTTATCCTGGGCTTCAAAAGTTTGGTGACCACTGTCGTAAAAGATCCAATAACTGAATGTGTTTGTGGGAAATATTTTTTTATTCATAGGGTCAAATATACTGTAAGATCAAAGATAAAAAAGAGTTTTGAGGATTCTCAACCATAAATAAATCACATAAAAACGACTACTTACTTGGCAGCAATATGAAGAAGACTTCTCTTGACTCGTCCAAAAGCGTAGTTCACGTCAAACTTAGAGTTAAGAAGTAATTCAGACACTGACCTTCAGGGAAGAAAAGAAACATCAGATAATGAGCAGGTAACAAGTGTAGCAAAAAGGCTACAGGTATCTCAACAACAACAAGGTTCTATTAATCGCTTTCTCACACACAAATAATAGAGTGGTTGGCTGCTCATACCTGTGCTGGTCAGCCATAACCATTGGCATGAGTGTGTAGACTGCTGTTTCATTGTCTGTGAGGGTAGCAGAAACAGTAGAGGCAGGGTCAATAATAGCCCTGAAATGAAACACAGATATTCCCCTGCTATAAACATTTAATCAACCTCAATGAGCCATTACATTGGTTGGTAATTAAACCATGGTTACTTGCAAGGAAACACGTGCAGTCATCATTGCTTTGGAAAAAAAGGGCTTCACAGGCAAGGATATTGCTGCAAGTAAGACTGCACCTAAATCTACCATTTATCTGATCATCAAGAACTTCAAGGAGAGAGGTTCAATTGTTGTGAAGAAGGCTTCAGGTCGCCCAAGAAAGTCCAGCAAGCACCAGGATCAACTCCTAAAGCTGATTCAGTAGCGGGATCGGGGCACCACCAGGATTGGCAGCAGGCAGGTGTGAGTGCATCTGCACACACTGTGAGGCGAAGACTTTTGGAGGATGGCCTGGTGTCAAGAACGGCAGCAAAAAAGCCACTTGTCTCTGGGGAAAACATCAGGGACAGACTAATAATCTGCAAAAGGTACAGGGATTGGACTGCTAAGGATTGGAGTGAAGTCCTTTTCTCTGATGAATCCCCTTTCCGATTGTTTGGGGCATCCAGAAAAACGTTTGTCAGGAGAAGAAAAGATGAGTGCTGCCATCAGTCCTGTGTCATGCCAATAGTAAAGCATCCTGAGACCATTCGTCTGTGGGGGTAATTCTCAGCCAAGGGAGTGGGCTCACTCACAATTTTGACTAAGAACACAGCCATGAATAAAGAATGGTACCAGAACAACCTACGAGTTCAACTTCTCCCAACCACCCAAAAACAGTTTGGTGACAAACAATGCCTTTTCCAGCATGATGGAGCACCTTGCAATAGTGATAACTAAGTGGCTCTGGTAGAAAACATCGAAATGTTGGGTCCATGGCCAGGAAACTCTCCAGACCTTAATTCCATTGAGAGTTTGTGGGAAAACCTCAAGAGGCGAGTGGACAAACAAAAACCAACACATTTTGACAAACTCCAAGCATTGATTATGCAAGAATGAGCTGCCATCCATCAGAATGTGGCCCAGAAGTTTATTCACAGCATGCCAGGGTGAATTGCAGAGGTCTTGCAAAAGAAGGATCAACACTGCAAATAGTTATATTTATATGTAATTGTCAATAAAAGCCTTTTACACATATGAAATGCTTGTAATTATACGTATACTCGCTGCTTGTGCATCAACCCCTGTACCTTATCTTAGTCCTGCAGTACAACCTTCCCTAGTTCCCTGAGGATACCAACCCCTCAGCTCATTCTACTGGATTTCCCAGTTCCTAGATGATGAAGGCTTTGATGCCATTGACTGGCCCTCATCTTCCCCAGACCTGAATCTAATTGCGAACCTCTGGGACGTTATGTCTCTGTGCAGTCAATGCCGACAAGTAGCACCACAGACTGTCCAGGAGCTTGCTGATGCCCTGATCCAGGTCTAGGAGGAGATCCCCCAAGACACCATCCACTGTCTCATCAGGAGCATTTATATATGATGCCCTGATCCAGGTCTGGGAGGAGATCCTCAAGACACCATCCACTGTCTCCTCAGGAGCATTTATATATGATGCCCTGACCCAGGTCTGGATGGAGATCCCCCAGGACACCATCCACTGTCTCATCAGGAGCATGCCCAGACGTTGTCAGGAGTGCGTACAGGCATGTGGAGGCCATACACACTAATGAGTGACATGAGTTGCCGTGAAAATATTCACACAAGTTGGAAATTGTTTACTTTGATTTGATCAATGTTTAACATTCTGTAAATTGTGTCACATGTCAATTGTTTTTTTTCATTAACTACTCTTTGCATTTGTTTGAAACATGTACTTTTGTTCACAGTTAACTATCTTTAAAATGTATTTTACCTATTGCAATGCACTGAACTGAGCTTGTTTATTTTGAAGATTTACTCATTGCAACACGACAGGGACGTCAACGATTGTGCTGCGAGCAGAATACAAGTGGAGAAACATCTACGCTTTCTATTATTAACCCCTTGCACTCAAATTGGGGAAGTCAGGCAGTTTGAAGCATAATGACAGGTCTTTTCCTGCACCCCAATACATGTTCCCCACTTGGCTATATTGTAACATCTTGTGATATGAAATTACGCTCATGGCATCTTTTAATGACTCATATGTTGTAATATTGTCTTACAAATTCGGTGTAATTTTGGCTGCCTTGATCTCAATCATACTAAATATGATAATATGACAATTCGTCAGAACAAAGTCTACTCCAAACCTTTGCCAAATTGAATAGCATTAAAATAAAGTTCGCTATATATCTAAGTGGATCCTATAATACACTGTCGACGATTTCTGTGCTTTAAAACCGTAGACAATACCTTCCGGCAGCTCGACGGTCCTAGCGCGGCGCAGGGAACGGGTCAGCCTGTTTAGCTGTACGTTAAGCTGCTCCATCGCCCGTTCCATCATAGGTTGACCAACAACCAGGGAGAAAACCGAGGATATAAAGCCTCGTGCGCTATTATTTTAAAAGGGTGCTTTGGTCTTTCATGTCATCCATCTAGCCTCAGACGTTAACATTGGGCTGTTTTTTTCTCTCTTCCCTGTCTGATTCATAAGGCAACATTCCTAGTCTTTGACTTCCTGTTTTTATCACGTCCATTTATAATGCCATCTGGGTATTGTAGTTTTCAATCACAGTTTTCAATCATATGCGTAGACGTCATTAAATGTAGGTTGTCTAATGAATGCTTTTTATTTTGCCAGAATTTATTATGTTTGAATCATAATCATTTCATTATTGCTTTCTCTGAGTGTTTCCAAACTGTTTCCACGTAAGGTTTTCTATGGCTTACTAAAGCTGGGTCTCCATCAAAGGTTTTTGGTCTTCCAGCAGAACAGTGACCCCAAACTTCAAAACCTACCCAGGAATCATCCAAGGCAGAACTCTGGACTGTTCTAAAGGGGACAAGATTGAGTGTAATTCTTTTTGAAAACCCCTGGAGAGATCTGAAAACCATTTGGGCAAATCTTTCAATCTGGATCAACCGAAGCAGTTTGCACAACACTGTGCCAAACTGCCAGTAGTGATGTGCAAGGAGCTCATACATTGCTATAAGATGTGCTAGATTGCAGTCATGTGTCAGTGCTTTTTAGGGGTCCCTCAGCAGAAGGAACCCTATTGTTATTGTAAGTATTCTTTTATAATTAGGGATCACCGAAAAATATATAATACAAATGGTGGACAAAATGGCTGACCAGTGTTAAACAAATGTGTGGATTACATTATTGCACAATGAAAACATAGACCGTGTATGCCTACCAAATGGAAACTTGACCTAATTCCTCCAGTGGGGGCGCCACAGGCAATGCCTTAATTTATTTTACTCACAATGACTGAGTTTTGTGTGCATGTCTCATTCTCCAGGAGGTACAATATTGCCTCAATGCTATCATGTCCACCATCTTGGGTTTACTTCTGCATAAGAAGATTTTGTGAAACATACAGAAGTGTACTTAAAATCAACAATAACTCTGATTGACCTGGCAATTGGCATTCTTGTGTGTCTGCCTACATGGTGATAACCGTTAAGAGACATGATACAAGATTGTGGAGAAAATGGCTGACCAGTGTAAAAATGATGAATGCTTGAACTTCATGTATGCATTACATTATGGCACAATGAAATTATAGACCACATATGACTACCACACTGACACCTGACCCAATTCCTCCACAGAGAGCACCACAGGCCACACCTTTATGCATTCTTTCCACAATGAAGCAATTTACACCCTGATTTACCAAGAATTATGATTATTTGGTTACTTGCATCCTTCACAAGCAGGTATGCATCAAGACGTTATCATGTCCACCATTTTCTTTTGAGTGAAAATGTCATGAAATCTACAGTATCTCACAAAAGTGAGTAGACTCCTCACATTTTTGTAAATATTTGATTATAACTTTTCATGTGACAACACTGAATACATGACACTTTGCAACAATGTAAAGTAGTGAGTGTACAGCTTTTATAACAGTGTAAATTTCCCCTCACAATAACTCAACACACAGCCATTAATGTCTACACCACTGGCAACAAAAGTGGGTACACCCCTAAGTGAAAATGTCCGAATTGGGCCCAAAGTGTCAATATTTTGTGTGGCCACCATTATTTACCAACTCTGCCTGAATCCGCTTAAGGGGGAATCATTTTTTGTAAAACAAGTAATGGGCTTACAACTGTTCTTAAATAAAAAGGACCAATCATGGCTAGAAGAGATACACCTCATGTCAAATGTGCTTCATACTCTTATCAATCGCTGGATATACCGATGGCTATACCTATTGTTCTAGTGAGTTATCCTATTCAGCTGGTAGTAACCCCCCTTGGGTGTTAAAAAGGTTGTTTTTTACAAGTATGGATGGGCCATTCTGGCGGAGGGGGACTACCTGTTCAAACTGAATGGGCTGCAGGTACCAACTCATGCTATCATTAGTGACAAGGAGCCTAGCAAAATGCAAAACTGTCAGGAAGGATAAGTACAGAGCAATTGTATGTTGCCACTACCTGCAAAATATTCCCTTTTTGAGAGTTGTCTTTCTGTTGTCCGTCCAGTGCACCTGTCGTCACCAAAACAGGTCACATTGATTCAGAATCGCTTATGCTTCTTAACTGGAGAGATTGACATCCCTAAAGTTTAATTGACTTGGTGTTCTACTGTGATGATTATGTGTTCCCTTCATTATTTGGATCAGAGTACATCTTGGAGAATGTTGGCTATATAACTTGTTACCTAACTGCTATATAACTTGTTATCTAACTGCTATATAACTTGTTATATAACTGCTATAAAACTAGTTATCTAACTGCTATGTAACTTGTTGGCTAACTGCTATATAACTTGTTAGCAAACTGCTATATAACTTGTTAGCTAACTGCTATATAACTTGGCCCTAGCACTGTAAATTGTGGCTATGTGGAATTATTTTGCCCGTAGAATAGTAATATTAAGACTGATATTTATATTTATCCTATTTCACACTCATACAAGGTGTATATAAACATAATAATTGGAAATTGTTTATATATCCTACTATGTCCGGGGGTCTTAGCAATTGTATTATTTATTGATGACCCTGCCACAATGACTGCCATCTGCCTTGCATTCGGACACATCAACAAATGTGTGCCTTGTTGACTTAGATTCAGCAACCTTTTCATTTGTGGCCTAATGACCTTTTGTGCTAATCTAACTGACACTCCATTCTTATTGTTTTCATTGGTCCCAAAAACCAATGGCTTGAGCCAGAACCAGAACACACAAGGAAAATATGCCTCATTAGAATGAATACTCTGATTGGCTAGAAATGGTCCAATCACTGATTACTACGTTTTTATTACAATTTTAAAATCACTGCAAATAGCTTTAATGATGGTAGTTTCACACTGAAATATGCAAATAATGATAGTTGCAGAATTCTTGTTGAGTTGTTAGACAATTACACAAGTTATATCTCCAGATTCTGTTGTTTTGTTTATGTTACTTAGCAGACCCTGTCACCCTGAAGATTATTCTGTCCAATGGCTCCTTAAGCTGTACGGCTGCCAGCGTGAACATAATTCATTCTGATCTTGTGAAGCCGGTAAAAGTAATGTGCAAACATATACACACATAAATATTTATAACAGAATAAAATAATGTTGTCTATGAATTTTCTGATTTATATTTGAATGTCCAATACAGTTTATTAACCATAACATTTTTAAATACATGTTATATTATTAGTTTTCGTAAGGGTTGTTTGTGTAATCTAGTTTCTTATAGTGTGCGATTTTCGTAAGCTAAATTATAAGAGTAGCTTTCGCAACATTGAAAATCACAGTAGATCAAACCGTGAAAAGTAGACTTTATAATAAATAGCACCTAGGGGACAACACAGGGAAAAAGCAGCGGTCAGCACATCTATAGATTTCTTCTAAATCTGCACATTTTGTGTTGCCTTTGAGTGGTATAAGCCAACTATAGTATAATAGCATAACAATTATTCACAAAAGTGAAAAAAAGTGTACAAACACCAACATTCATAAAATTTACAAATGTATACTTAACGTTTAAATAATAGAATACATGTAAATGACAAAAGGTATAAAAGGTGTTGGATTAAAAAGTACACCAGTCAAAAATCACAATAGTAACCACTACAAGACATATTGAGCTGTCAAAATAAAGAGTTCTGGTTTTCAGATATTATAATGTAAACACCTTTTTCAAGCTATTTAAATTCATTTTGGCATAACAAACCAGGCTTTGTATCAGGTTACAGAATAGGTAGGTGGCTGTTATAGGTTGATGACAGATGCTTACACCTCCTCTATGGCTGTAGTGGGCAAGTGAGGTTTCTTAACCGGAGAGTCTGTTTCAGAGTCTAGAAAGACATCTTCTTCCAACGTCTCTTCAATGGGCTTCATTATTTTGGATGCCATTGAGGCAGGAGATTTTTCTGGAAAGAAAGACACATCTGTAAGCTTGATAACAGAGAGTTTCGTATATTTGTGCTTGTTGATATGAAAAAAGATTTTGAGACAATATTCCACAAGCCAGTATATAAATAACATATTGGTGCAACACAAATGTCCAAATGAGCGCAAATAGCTCTTAAAAAGTATAAAAATGAAGAACAGGAAAATCTAAGTTTGTTGGGAGAGAAATCCGTGCTTTGGGCACATACCACTTTTACTTACTCATGTTCTTAAACATGCTCTGAGGGCAGAAAGAAGTTGATTCGGTCATGCAAAGACCCAATCGAAATGGAGAGGATGCAATCCTCATGAACATTCCAAGCTATCACAAGAGCAAGTGAATGTTATCTACAACAAAACTTCACCACTGAATTTTAGCATAATCAAGTCATTTAGCACGTAGTTCATTATAACATAACCGGCAAACATACTCCTTTGCAGACATTTGCGTGTAATTTGATGTAATTTGATGTAAAGTGTTAATGAGCACAGCCTCCGCTCCATTTTGATTGGGTGTTCTTCTGTACCAATCACATTTCTTTCTGCCCCCACAACATGTTTGAGTAAGTAAAACTGATATGTGCTTCTTTAGACAACAAATATTTTGTATAAATCGTCCACCAAATATAGATTTTGGGGAAGCAAACCGTAAAAAGGCCCACAGGCCAATTGCTGATTCCTTATCAATTACATAAAACAGGGTTGTGGGTTCAATTTCCAATGGGGTGCCAGTATGAAATAAATACAAACACAATGTGCTCCAAAAATATGGCCAGCCATGGTAAATATGAGCAAAACAGGTGTGGAAAAAAACACTTTCTTGTTTATCTTCTTCCATTCCATCGTTGATATTTAAAGATTGCATTGAGAGATGTGTATATTTTTCTAATTTTCCAGATGTGCTAATAACTTTATGGTGTTTAAAATTGTCACATTTGTGTTCAAAAATCATAAAACCCGAACGTCAGGGAAGAACATCTTTATTTGCACAAGTCCAAGATGTTGTCTTCGGTAGATGTTACATGTTGTCCGATAATCAAAAGGTCTGTTATTCCAGAAAACATAGTCTTTTATACCGCTGAATACATACTGATCATCAATCATCAGTCTACTAAACAGTCCATACATTCTCCAATCTACCTATGTTCTCGTATAGTGACCACTGTTGTTGGCTCCATGGACAGGATGTATCACATGTCCTGCCACCAACCTTTGTACAGTTTCAGTCGGCACTTCCATGCATTGCATCAACACTCCCATGTGTTGTGTCAAGCTTTATTTCGTTACTTTTCAATGCCCTCAATCTCCCAGTGGGTGTTGGTAAGACTTACGATCTGAAGAGCCTCCACGGTGGATCTGGTTTAGGATGTCATCGGTGTCACTAGTGCTGCCCATGCTGTTCCTCATCTGCATCATAGAGAGCTGGGAGCACAGGCTCGGCTGACGGTCAATATTCTTTGCTGCCTGTTCAAGCGATCAGTCACTCAACATCGTCATCAGCTTTAACATTATCGTTGCCATTATTTCTTGCATAATCATCATTGGTTTCATCTAAGGAGACAACTCAGTGTCTCGGTTTCTGATATCGACAGAGACTGGACTAACCTTGTCACTAAGTGTTGGGTCGTTGAGAGAATATAGCTTGTTTGTGATGTCTTTTCCAATGAGGTACCTGAACACCTCATTCAGGAAGGAGTCAGCCTCCAAGAAGTAGGTGAGCCTTTCTCTGGACCAGCAGAGAAACTTACAGTTTTCCTCCGCCATGATGGTCACCTGTTAATAAGTAATGCACATATTTTCAAAGCAGCAAACATGCCCTAACATGACCTATTCATGTTATAAACTTTAATACTGACATCTGGTAAATGAAAAAAATAACCGCTGTTTAATTTGAGCTTGTAGTTACCTGGAACTTTTCTCCTCTATGCATCTGTGTTGATCTGAACTCAGGCGAGTCAATAAAGGCGTTTGTGTATATGTTATGAAGAAAATGACCTCGATAGGACACCTTCATTCTGTCACACACACACATGTCTAGTCAGCATGGATTACCAGGATAGATCAAATGTACACAGATACAACACATACTGCTATCCATTATCATATAGGGAACACTGGGGTTGGAATAATGTCATAGAAAGTTGACAGGGAGATATGACATCAAGTCTTGTTTGGGCATTGTCAAAAAGCACATTGTAGATTCCAAGGGCAACAAAAGGTGAACATTTGTAAAGGTGGTGGTGACTTTCTATACCCACTGTATGTCAGGATGATACCTACTTTCTATACCCACTGTATGTCAGGATGATACCTACTTTCTATACCCACTGTATGGCAGGATGATACCTACTTTCTATACCCACTGTATGGCAGGATGATACCTACTTTCTATACCCACTGTGTGTCAGGATGATACCTACTTTCTATACCCACTGTATGTCA
>JACXGK010007107.1:0-17906 GCA_016801125.1 Novumbra hubbsi | reverse complement strand
TCTAGCCTTGGAAAAGTGAACTCTGTGTACAACTTTGAATTGATCAAGGCCCAGGCGAGCACAGTGCGTTGTGGAGCGCATCCTGTCCATGGCCTCGTCCCACCACTCCTGCGTGAACCCAACCCCCATCTCCTGTTCCCAGGCTGATTGAGTCTTGTTGGTAGAGCGTACGTCCGGAGACATGATGTATGAGTAGGTCTGAGAGATGAACCCTCTCTGATGGGGTAGCAGAGTCAGCACAGCATCCCAGGATCTACTTGGGGGCGGGGCAGGGAAGTTAGGCATTTGGGAGGAGGCAAAGTGCCACACCTGAAGGTAGCGGAAGAAGTGCGATGGAGGCAGAGAACACCTAGAAGAAACTTAACACCTCGGAGACACTTAAAAAACCTCCTGGAAGGTCCCAAAAACTTTTCTTGACCAGAGGGCGTAGAGAGCACTATCTATTATGGATGGGAGAAAATACTATTCAATTTTAATGTCTTTCTACTTCTTGATTTAGATTATTTTTTCTTTAGCCCTCAGCCTTTTTTGTTTAAGGGATTAAAACTGAACTGAATGACCTTGAAAGGAACATATGAATGCATCCCACACCTGGTCTGCCAATCTTCTGATAAAAAGATATTAATGAAATTTGTTATAAAGGAAATATTTTTCAATAAACACATTACATTTCCAGTAACCCTTCCCCCTTGGAAATTCACAAATATACAAATACAAATATATGAAGAGATACGAGGTGATGATTTGATCACATCTGGTCCCCAATAATCACTTTTTTCTTTTTTGGCACTATGGAAAAGTGTCTTTCCTGCCAGCCTGTATATTCCACACAACTCGTGTTTGCCGGTCTGCAGATATCGATCAATTCCAATGTGTCCATGATTTTCGTAATCTCCTTGAGAGCCAGTGGATGATATAGTGGTATGATTGTCTTTACAATCCATTGGATCCATTCTAACACTGTTGTAATAATCCCCTGTCATTATGATGGAGTCATTGGGGTCTTGAAGACAAAGTTGATTGGTTATATTAAACACAATCGGAGTGATTAATAAGGACTTTTTTGATGAAAATGTCCATTTTTCCGATGGACGAGACCAGTTAAGATAGCATGCCAACCAGAACGCCGCTTTGGGTCTTTCAATTCAAATTTCTGAAATTATTCCCACCAAACAGAATGGATGTACAACATTCTCAATTTTGCAGATTAAGTGGCAAAAAAGTCATTTGAACACATAGTGCTCCTGCATAGCCTATTTCTGGTCAAAGGTTTAGGATAGCCAGGAATCCTCAACTTGTTCCCAGCATATTCAGGTCAGTTGAAGTTCCTTTTTCAGTGGCACAGCAACTGATAGACTGCAATGAGACACTGAATCCCACCAACCCAGGACGCTAGCTGCCAATGTTCATCCGAGACCTGTTAGCATTCCCCACAAACCGCAGTCATGATGCTAACTCCTAGCCACAGAGATGGAGCTGTATCGCGGCGATGCAGTAATGTTGAGAACTCCCGATTAAACAAGATCGAGTATGCTCAACTACAATCAGTTGTAGCCGAATAATTATAACATTCATCAAAATAAACGTTACCAATAGCATTGTAGGACATTTTGGAAAACCATTGTCTATCAATTTCAATGGAATAATTCTCCTAGCAAAATAATTAATTTATAGAGTAAATTTATCGTGAATACTACGACATAAGAAATGTTCAGAATCTATGTAATTCATCAAAGCATAAAAATGCACATCGGACCCAATAGGGGGTGAAAGATGGGTAAGGGGTGAGAACAGCTGAGGGCTGGAATCAACACCATGTGTCAGTCTATTGGAAACTTTAAGTACCCTGTATTTTGTATTTCAATTTCTACCGCTTATAAACTCTATATAGCAATGAATCAGATTGTCTGCAAAGCGAAAGGAGCTTAACAATTTTTTAATACAGTCATAAACCACAGTGCTATTCATCTGCAGTGGGAAAATGATGACTTATGAAATACACTATTAATAAAATACATGTCAAATAACCAAGACTTACAGTCACAAGTGAACATCAGTGGGCAGAAACAATTCCGTTAGTCAATGATGTCTATGCCTCAGGACCCTGCTGGTGGCCATTCTAGCCCTCCAATCGGGGACTGACCACCAGGTTGTTACAACTACAGCATCAGCCCAGAGGTTACAGCATCTGACCAGAAACCCAAAGGTCGCTGAATCAAATCCCTCAGCCGGCTGGGTAAAAAAATTAATCAATTGTTCTGTCCCGGAGCATTGAAGGGAATGATGTGTTCTTGGTCCAATTTTATATAATAACAATACTGAGCTCACACAGTACAAAATACTATGAGGGGAAAGATACAGTTTAAAATTATTTGTTTTTTTTGCTAGTTAGAACACAGTTGGAGTAAAGGTCCCCTCAGACATCTCAGACTCAGATTCTGAGCTTCACTTACATATTTTTTCATTTTAATACATAGTGATCATGTATTTATTCCAGTCTATTACACATGGAGCTCAGAAGTCTGACAGTTATGAAGCGTAACATTGCGAATGAGAGGTTCTGACAGGTAATCCGATAAACTCAATGAGGAAAAGTTTCTAAGCTGAAAGTGTTGAATATCAGTTTGGAAAACATCCGAACGAACCACAAAGTGCAGATACTTGGTGAAACACACAGATGCATGCAGGCAAAGAACCCCTAGTCATCTATGATGCCTTCTTTAAAACCTGAAGTCTTAAGAGAAAGGCAGGAAAGAGTCTGACATCGCCCCCTTAGTAGAATGTCCTTGTATTTTGTGGTCTGGACCAATTCCATTGTTTATTGTCTCCGGATATACCTCATGTACAGTATAATCATATGCCAAAGTTTAGGTTTCAAAAAGAAAAGGTTTTATGGAACGTCTAAATCACTATATTCTGAAATGCCTTGAGTGTACAATTATATTTATCCTTAAATACATTTTTAGCATTTCATCATTTCCTCATAATGAACTATACAGATTACAATATAGAATTTGTCATCTTGGCCAAAAATGTCTGCTACAACTGCAAAGCCAACAAATAACACAACACCAAATCAAGTTTTGACACAGCCCCAGCCTCCCCCGGAAGAAACTACACTACTTCACAGCATTATGCCTGGACTCCTCAAAGCTCAAGGACAGAGTCACAGTTCCACTCTCAAAGCTCACTCTTGGCTTATGGGTTCTCCGCTGACCTAATGGGGAGTCACAGTCATTTCCGTTGGTCTTATGGGTTCTCCGCTGACCTAATGGGGAGTCACAGTCATTTCCGTTGGTCTTATGGGTTCTCTGCTGACCTAATGGGGAGTCAGAGTAATTTCCGTTGGTCTTGAGGCTAATGGATGAGGATGGTGTGGAGTTCCCGGACCCCCCCGCACTGCTGGACCTCTTCCTGGAGGCGTTGCTTTGCCTCAGCGTGGCCTTGGCCGCCACCTTGAACGCATGCGCCGCCGTGCTACAGCGGACCTCCTCTGTGGTGTTCCTGCACGGTTTGAAGAGGATGATGTAGACCTTATTGAAAAAGATACAGGCCAGCAGTCCGAAGCTAGAGGCCAGGATGGCGATGACCTCCACGGCAGACACAAACTTCCCGTAAGTACTGAAGTACGCTGGGATGAAGGAGATCCAGACAATGAAGAAAATTAGCATGCTGAAGGTGATGAACTTGGCCTCCGTAAAGTTCTCCGGCAGTTTGCGGGATTTAAAGGCGAAGAAAAAGCAAATGGCTGCCAGCAGGCACGTGTACCCAATCAGGAAGCCCAGCGCCATCATGGAGCCCTCATGGCACGTAATAAAAATGATTTCGTCAATATCGTGGTTCCTGTAGCATGCCGGAGGAGCATTGTAAAGCCAAACCACACAGATCATCACCTGCACAAACGTGAACAGGAACACCAGCAGGAACTGCAAATTGAGCCCCCACCAGTTACGGTGGAGACTGGTCGGGATCTTGGCCTCGAATACAAGAAGTACCCGGTTGGTTTTGACCAGGATGCAGGAGATGCATAAAACAAAACTGATCCCGAAGGCTGGTTGGCGTAGGCGGCAGGTCCAGTCCCGGGGTTCACCGATGAAGACGAGGGAGCTGGAGAAACAGCAGATGAGGGAGAAGAGGAGGAGGTAGGACAGCTCTCGGTTTGTGGCCTTAACAATTGGAGTGTTGCGAAATCTGATAAACACTCCCATCACAAATGCTGTCAAAAATACCCCCAGTACTGAAAATAATGCCAAGGCAATCCCAAAGGGCTCTGTCCAAGACAGAAACTCTATGTCCTTCAGGAAACAGGATGTGTGGTTCTCGTTAGACCATGAGTCATTGGGACACTTTATACACACGCTGGCATCTGCCGGAAGAGGAAAACAGCCTTTGTATTTCTGATAAATATACATGACAGAGCAATAGGTGGGATACGAGTGGACGCGTCTCTCACTGTGTCTTACCTTTGTGATCACTATACTCTCCATCAGAGCATTCGGTGCATTGGAAGCAACAAGTGGGCATGCTTTCAATGATCGCCTTTCTGGTACCTGGTTCACAATCTTCACTACAGTTAGAAAATGGCACCTAATCGATAGAAAAACCCAAACAAGAATCATGCATTATATTTATGGATTCGGACACATGACCGTCAACATCGCTTCTTTGTTATATATTATCAGCAGGGGGGTTTTATTACCTCTGTATTATATCCATTCCACAGAATCTTTGTGTTATCCATGAGAAGCTGTACCCCTCTCTTAGCGCGCATGTTGTAGAAGCCGACCTCTTCAAACACAACAGAGCCATCTTCAGGGGAGCGGTGCCAATTGATGATGGTGTAGCTTCCCGACAGATCAGCATTTTCGTCGAAGTGCACCTTTTCTCCCATACTGTTTGAAAAGTTTAAATGTCGGAGCTGCTTGAGAACCTGTAATACAAAAGAAGGTTTGGGATCGGGATGGGATATTTACATGGTCAACAGGAGTCTGTAAAAATTGGTTAGTCATCATATGGAGTTACATACATTCGATGTTTATCATACGGGGTAACATACATTAGATGTACATCATACAAGGTTACGTACATTAGATGTTCATCATAAGGGGTTTCATACATTAGATGTTCATCATACGGGGTTTCATACATTAGATGTTCATCATACGGGGTTACGTACATTAGATGTTCATCATACGGGTTACGTACAATAGATGTTCATCATGCGGGGTTACGTACATTAGATGTTCATCATGCGGGGTTACATACATTAGATGTTTTAGTCTTTAGAATTGTTCATTTTACCTGCCATGCTTCTATTTTCTTTATATCTGCACAGGAGTTGTTGGCAAAAAGACCCCTTCCAGGGGTGCAGGTTATAATGTCTTGCAGGGCCTGTGCAATCGAGTAAACGGCCACATACACATTGTAGGAAATTCGAAGGTGAGTGTAATCGAGATATGGGGTCTCTGCACCCATAATATCCTCCTCTCCAGTACACAAAGGTCTGAAACTAGTGCTCCCATTCTCACTGTCTTTGAGTCTTCGACTGTCCTCAAGATAGCAGTTGAAAGTCTCTTCCCAGAATTCCCAGACAAACTCATTGTAGCTGGATTGCTTTGGTGTGACCTCTTGTAAAAAGTCCTTGAAGCCCGGTATTTCTCCTGCTCTGAGAGCAAAGCCAATGGTCCCAGCTACAACATCAAGATACTCTGGTTTGGCGATGAGGGAAGAAGTTGCCCAAGCCTCGCTAGCCAACCAGATGCGATCAGAGATATTTCGTCTGACCATCTCTTTAATAAGAGGCTCAATGTCAGGCCCACTGGCGAATACCACTATTACTTTAGCTGAGGAGTTCTCAATGCGGTCTACTAAACTTTGAATTTGCCATTCCTCAAAGTATTGAGAGATTAGCTCATTCAGATGGATACAAATATCTCGCTCTTCCATCTCTTTCTCAAACTTTTCAATGCCTGGACGTCCGTACTCATCATCAGATGCCACCGCAATAACCCAGTTCCACTGGAAGTAGTCGATGATGTCTGCCATGGCAGTTGCCTGGTGCTCGTCTGTTGGAATGGTCCTCATGAAGGATTTGAACTGGTTCTTATTGCTCAGTAGGCGACTGGAAGAGGCATAACTGATCTGTAGGGGGGATGAACAAGGGGCAGAGTTATGTTAAAAATAAAAATAGATCTTCAAATGAATAACACAGCGATCAATTTGAATGGAGTCTGCCACTCACCTGTGGAATGTAGAAGAGGCCCAAGAGGTTCGCAACAGCGGTGGAGACCGCTGACCCAGACGCCCCCACCACCGCTATAGTGGAGGGGATGTGATCTGTGCAGTTGCAGAACTCGTCCAGATTTAGAGAGTCAATCTTATTCTGTGCTACGAAACTAAGGGTCGCCTCCAGGGCCTTGGACACGGTGTTGCAGGTGTCAAATATCCTGTAGCCCAGTGTGATGTTGGGCAGGAGCAAGCTGCTGTTGTTGATCTCCTCTATAGCGAAAATCATGGCCTGAAGCCAACGGAATCCACGGAAATTGTACCTGCGGGAGAAGCACCAACACCACACGTGTTCAGCGCTTCGTGAAGCGCAGTTGCTAAACATTGATGTGTTGTGAAGCGGCACACGTTGTCCAGTTGCTCGTTCGAACCTTACCGCACACACTCCGTGGATTCCGGACGCGCTGCCAGGTCTTGGTCTTTGGAGGCAACGCCGAAGTGCATCGGGAACAGCCCACCCAGTAGAATGTCCCCCGTCTTCTGGGCTCTCTGGTGGGGCCCATAGGTGGAGATGACACAACTGGAACCCAAGAACACCATATAATATAGGCAAAACCTCATCATTTAGCCCTCAGGAAAGACGTGTCCTCTCCACGCATTAGACTTCAGAGTCAACCTCAGTCCTGTCTCTTCCAGTGACTCTGTCTTGGGCCTTGTTGTTTCGGACTCATTGTGTACTTGCTCTGATGAACAGCAGTTGGTGAAGTCCATTAACGAGAACTGGGAACGTGCATCTACGTATAGTTTAATTTGTTCCCAGTCAACCCTGAAACAATAAGACACATTTAAAAAAAAATTACGTTCATGAAATACGATAGCTGCAAGAGTTGGCCCGAATCGCCATTGTTCTTTCTAGCATTTCCAACAGAAAACACTGAGGGAAAAGTCCCTGTGCTCCTGTTGCTCTGGCACTTTTCCTTTGGCTCTGTATTAGTGACATGCTCTAAAAGCGTTGTTACACTCCAATGCCCTTCCTTCCTTCCTGCTGGTGCTCAGCGCAATGATGTGGCCACTCGGTGTACCCTGTCGCCATGGAGAGGGGGTGATAACAGTCCGGCCTTTGGCTAATTATCCTGGAAAAATGCTTGGGCAGGTCTGCGCTATTGAACGAGGACCTGCTAGACCACTCTGGAAAAAGATACTGGACAGATTATGCAGACGTTGACATGCCTTGTCTTTGCCAACCTCGCGTCCACATTGTGCGCCCAATGGCAAGATATATAACGGACCGTATGAAAAGCTGATTTTACCGCAAGTTAGTAGCTGAGACTAGCAAGGTATTGAAAGACATAAGGTAAAAAACATAACACTGAAAAAACACCACTGAAACAGGTTTGTCATCCATCCAAGTTGGACGGATAACAAACCTACCATTGTCTTACATGAGGTTTAGTTTTGCATGAAATCATATACCTAAGATAAAGCAATGTCTTACAGAAAGACAATTCTACCTAGATGTTTTGTATTTACTATGATTACACTAAAGACCATACACTTGTTTATTTAGACTGCATGCATTAAATGAGGGACATATTTAATAAATTACTGTATTTATAGTAGAAAATTCACCCACTGATCTTGCATCTCATGGTATAAAACACATCATACAATGCATCTCTACTGCCTACAGAAATCTTGAGAAAAAAAAAAAAACATACCTTGCTACGGCTTCATTTCAGAAAAACCAAAGTAAATGCAATAGTTCACATAGAGATGTAACGCCTTTAGAACAAAGTCCCTCGACTGCAATTCTGGTTGCTAGAATTAATTGAGCTCAGAGTGGTTTCACTGAGCCTCACTCCTCTGTACCAGATCAAACATTAACCGAGACCAGGCAGCCCATTTCCTTCAGCTAATTAAGCAAATGTTTTGTCACTTACAAATGTGTTGATTACCAATTTTCACTGAAGGCATTTCCCGAATCTTAGTTAAGCATATGACATGAGTTCACATTGCATTCTGACCAACCAGCATTACGTTTTCCACAGCGCGGTTTTCAACATTGTGAGATTAAGGTGGGAGAAAATGAAGACAAATAGAATCCTAATAACTTTTATTTTGAAGCCACAGAACAATGCATTTCCTTTTTCAAAGAAACAAAACGGTCTCCCTCAGGTATCTATGTACTGCTTAAATAAGGTATCGAAGATGTGCAAATACAAAATGTAGTAAATTATAGTACAGAGAAACAAAGATTAGACTGGGCTATGGGAGACTTGACAGAAGTTATTAAATTTTTACACCACAAACTTGTTCTTCGCTATGGAATTGCTCTTCGTGGCCGTGTCTGCATGTGCTTGATATCCAATAATGAGTTTTTGCGGCAGGCCTAATCCTTCTTTGTACTTCCGTCTGAAAATATTAAGGTAAACCATTTATTAGAATGACCCTTGAGGACCATGGTCCTCTGAAATAAAGCTGTGAGAAGGCCAATCCCTTGGTGACAACAATGTGTGCCGCTGTTGATGCGAACTTTCTGTTGACAACGCTTGAGGTAATCATAATATCCTGGTTACAACAGATTACACCACTACAGCTTTCCTGAGCCTAATGGTCTTCTATTTTCCATTAGGTTGCTAAGCAGATGTTCTCCTCCAGGATCATTAATTTTACAACATGATGGCCAACCAGTCACATCTACATAGCTTCTGCGGGATCAGCTGCAAGTCTGGCACTTTAAGCATAAACAGTGGACTCGAAGAGACTGAAATATGACGTAAGCTTGTTGAGGTCTAACGTGGGCTCTTTGCGTAATGATAAATGCCCTCACAATGCTATTGAAACTAGAACTGTCTGGTTCAGTTACACAGAATATCACAGGAGTTACCCAATATAGGTGACCGCTTCCCCATTCTCTGTATTCGTGGTCCAGATGGCAATTTTATCACCTTTGGCTCGAACATTTATGACAGCGCCGCAAACGTCTCTGCTATAGGAACCAAAGGCCTCGCCGATGAGGCAAAGGAGCTGGTAAAACAACAACAGATTTTTAAATAAAACTCATACCAATTTTACTTTCATTTAAGAGAAAAGTAACTCCTATCTTTCTCTCCGACAACGAAAACCAAGGGGACGTCAATCCACTGGCAGAGCTCACTTGCACATGAATATGCTTTAAGGCAAATCTTCAAGATAACGAATGTATGTTTTAATAGCCACATTCTGGAAGCAGGTATTGAGATGGGGTTGAGCGTAGTCCTGCCGACTGACCGTCTCCTTCCAGAAGCGGTCAAGTTCAGTGTGTCTCTGCTGCTTTGAGAGGGTAATCAGCCAGCGGCCACCACACTTGTTACTCCGGTCCTCCCACATGGGCTCAATGCCGTCCTGGGGGGAAAGGGGCTTTACGTCGGTCAAAGAAACACAGAGGAACATGCATATGAAGAACATGCATATGATAAACATGCATATGAAGAACATGCATATGAAGCAACACCGCAATGTTGAACCCTCAAACTGACGGACAAACTCAATTCCTGAAGTCAACGTCACCTTAAACACAGAATAGTCACAACCAGATGAAAGCTTGCTGGCCATCTGAATGTTGTTGTACAATCTAGAAAACCACAAGACATTATGATTAAGCAAAATCAATGCAGTTAGCAAAATAGGTCACCGACAAAACACCATTGCAATGTTCATTTACTGAAACTTTTAATATACACACTAGGAGTAATGCTAAAGGACAAATAAAACTCACGCCCAGAAGTCTTCCACTGTGTCAAATTTTGTGATGAGTCTCAGATTATCCTGCCACATTTTGCTCTTATCGTTCTTGTAGAACCAGAGAGCCCATCTGAAATAATTGATAATATAAATCAATGGAGGAGTTTAGTCTGCATTGTAATCTGATTTAAGTGATTTAGGTATTCATGAATAAACCAGGAATTGTCAGGAAACTCCGTAATTTGCATGTACCAGAAACCTCTGAAAATCAAGGAAACACACCGGTTTTGTAGGGGATGCTTCACATGTGGTCCTACAACAACATATGCCGCTGTGGTATCAAGCCTTTTGTTCTCTCCATTGCCCTTTTTAATGGTTCTTTTGTCAGGCTAAACATGTGACATAGCATTTAGAAATTAAAACGTTGTTTTGATTTAAAAGCCAACAGAATAAAACAAATATACATTATCATTAAAACGGGGTGAAAGATTAAGGCAGGTGACACTTTTTGGATGGATATAGCTCATAGAAATCTCACCACGTAAACCGCAACACACGCCATCATGAATGTGATTAGTTTGAAAGTACAGGTGTGACAAACGAGACGTCGTGGAGATAATTACAAAAGCCAGTTGCTTCCGGTGGGATTTTAACTAAATAGATTTAAACTTCACCCATGTATTTCAAGCATTAGCCACAAGATGACGCCGTAAGCAACATCGTTTCTAAGATTGTTTTACAAGACCGATTATCGCGCGATTCACGTTAACCAGCTCCTCCAAAAACGGTTTCAAAAAACTCAAAATATCTCAAATAGATCGAACTGTATTACAGCTATGAACACCGCAAGCAGTCAGGTGCAGCTGGTAGTTTGAAATTAATATTGAACTTGAAAAATGTAAGATTAGTGATATCAGAATGACATGGTTTTGTTTTGTTATATTGCTCCTAATCTATTTTCAATGCAGGTACTTGTATGTATTGTTTTTTGTGTACAATTGTAATTCCTTAACTGGTCGATGAAGAATGATCCCACATGATGGAAAGTGATTAGGAAACCCTGTCGAAACCATTGATTAGTTTTCAGGTGAGACTTCAGTTTGGAAGGAGCTTTTACATGTATGACCATGTGACATGTTATGATCATGTGTTGCATCCATCCATTAGAATATTCTAAAAATCCTAGTTCCCAGTGTGATTTGTTGACGATTACAATCATATCAATATAGATAATGTAGATATACAGACTGTCTGGGGCTGGAGGCATTGTGCCAACACATAAAACACAGTTTTATTTTCAAAGTTCATTCGAAATCATATCATTTCAAATCTAGTTGAATAGTGGAAGCCATAAATAGCCACAGCACACCATGCAGTGTTATAATGTCATATGAAGTCATAATTCATACTATATGTTGCGCTAGTAAAATGTCATAATGTAGTACACTATTTGTAAAGGACTGACGAGCGGTGGTGAGGAGAGGACCCAATTGCACGAAGGAATGACAGATTGCAAACCGGCTGAGCTGGGATGGTTAGTTGGAGTGTGTAGAAGGGGCTCGGATATGCGAGCGTGATGTGGGGAGAGATGAGTGTAGGAGATTAAAGCTCGGATATAACGAGCCAGAATAATAACAACTCGGACGAAACGAGTTGAAGAGAGTTGCGTAGTCGTTGACTGCGTGATGCAGGAGCCAAAACGTAGCGGTACGGCGAAACGTAGCACTTGGTTTGTACTGGCAGGGAAGTGAAGGGCTGGGGTGCTTATGTAGGGGACTTGATGAGCGATGGGGAACAGGTGTGAGTGATTAGGGAACTGGGTGATTGGGAACTGGAGCATGCAGTAGCACCCAAGGCCACTAGAGGGTGCGCCAGGGCCACAGTTGGAGGTGAGTCAGGGTGGAACCCTGACACTATTTTTTAAAAAGCCAGATAAACCCACACATGTTCCTATTAGTGTGTGGATCTATTGAAGTGACGATAGAGTACACCTCCTGTTGGACTAGGATCCTTCACTGGTTATGAACTACAAAAAATTTAGATGTTACCTTTAACGTTACAAGTCAGCAGTTGTAACTGTTCTGGGCTGTTCATATAGGTTTTATAAACACAAATAAAATAAGAAATTCACCAAC
The DNA here is from genome assembly GCA_016801125.1 of Novumbra hubbsi. Taxonomy (NCBI): domain Eukaryota; kingdom Metazoa; phylum Chordata; class Actinopteri; order Esociformes; family Umbridae; genus Novumbra; species Novumbra hubbsi. Next base: position 5,823 of record JACXGK010007107.1, on the reverse strand, counting down.
ATACAAAAACATTTATACAAGTTAAGAAAATATTAATTAGTGAATATTCCATTCTACAAGGTCTTCTTGATTCTCTGCAATAACCAATTTTCATTCTATAACCGACCAAGTCCAAGTTCTAGACCCCAGAAACAAATCATTTTGATACTTTTTTTTCTCAGAAATGACACATATATCTGAAATGTAACATAATCGGTCAAAAATGCTTGTACTTCAGAGATGTGAAAAGAGAGACGCCTCATGATGTGTTTGTGCCCACAAATACTGAGGGCAGAACCCAGAAAAGCCAGAGGGTCTGCAGCTTACCGCACAGCCAAGAAGGTAAGGTACCTTAACTAATTACTAATGGTTACACCAACGGCAGCTTTGGTCTCACCAGCATGGTAGATTGGGCTGGTCTAATCTGCTGCACTCTTCAATCCACAAACGGTCTAATATAAAGATTCTGCAGTTATGAAACAGAGAGGGTTAAGTCCTTCAGTCCGAAAAAATTATATCTAAAACAGCTAGTTGAATGCTTGATCAAGTTTAATGTATTTACTGCTGGTCATAACTTTGAATCTAGGTTGTGTATTTATCAATGTGATCTGTTAATCCAAATGTTGCATATCCTACTTATACGATTAATTTTTTAAGAACTGCTTGGAAAGGAGTGAGGTGGTTTTGTCACTAGTATGTTATATCAGTGGTGTACAGTAAATCAATCATTGAGACCGCTTGTCATCAGTAAGTTGTGTGATTCCAGTCATTTGTATTATATTTTCATTGAAAACAGGCCTGCCAGTTACATACAGGGTTCCACAAAAAGGTTTACTGTACAATTGAAGTGATAACTGGTTAAATTGATGAAAACACCTTTTTTTTAGGATGTCTGGTGCCAGACTCTTGCTGTTCATACAGAGCCTTTCTCGTAGGAAGCCCCTGGAGCCCGAGGGGGAGGAGTCTAACTTCAAACGATGCCTGACGACCCTTGACCTGGTTGCTCTGGGAGTTGGCAGCACACTGGGGGCTGGTGTGTATGTGCTGTCAGGAGAGGTGGCCCGAGCGGTGGCGGGGCCAAGCATCGTCATCTCCTTTCTCGTGGCAGCAATAGCCTCCATCTTCGCAGGGTTGTGCTACGCTGAGTTTGGTGCCAGGGTCCCCAAGACCGGTTCGGCCTACCTCTACAGCTACGTCACAGTGGGAGAGATTTGGGCCTTCATCACTGGCTGGAACCTGTTGCTGTCGTATGTCATAGGCAAGTGAAATGACACGGCAGCATTTCTCTTCAAATTGCTTCATTGCATAAGTAGTCACTCCCTCGCTGTGGTGCTACCAATTGTCTTTAGAAGTTTCTGGAATTATTTGAATGATTTGAGTTTCACGTGATTTCAGGTTAAATACACCTGTCCCTCGGAGGTCCTGCACTTTGTTACAATGCCTTGAATGTCCCGAGCACAGTTCCATTATTAAGAAATGGAGAGAATATGTCTTGAACAGACTGCCCAAAAAAACGCAGTATCCAGACAAGAAGGTCACTAGTCAATGAAGGGCTTTATTGTCTTCCAAAGCTGGGAGACACTGTGCATATCAGCTAGAGTTAGCCAAATTCCTATTAACAATAGGTCCCCAACTTAACAGAAGTTGAGCGGATTTGCAAAGAACAACTATTCATTCTTGTGCGATGAATGATCTGTTATTCATTAACAACACATTGCAGATTTTAGTTTTCTCTTTGATGTTGTATTTTCCTTCGGAAGGTGCATGGTTACGGACAGTTGTTGAAAATCGAAAATGAACAAAAGTAGCGAACAGTTCATTAATTATTATGCCTTTTGGGAGATCCCATAGAGCAGGAGTGGGCTACTACGGCCCGAGGGCCAAATGCGGCCCGCGAGGCTGTCCCATCCGGCCCCCGGAATGCCCTTTTCTGGCCTCCAAATCAATTATGATTAACAGATTACAAAAACAAATGTGGCCCTCCATTTCATTTCAAAATCCTGATGTGGCCCCCGAGCCAAAATATTTGTCCACCCCTGCCATAGAGGGTGGTGCATTTAGCCAGCATTTTCAGATTTTCAGGAGTTAGTAATTAAATATGCTTGCCTTGTGTCATCACGCTTTAGCAACGCCTTGGGGAAGCTTTGGTTTCTGTGAGTACAACCAAGGTGGAAGGCCAGAGTTTCTCCCTTCAGGCATGTGAGGATTCCAATCTAGACTTCCTGGTTGAGCGGGCAGCATCATGACAACCAGAGTGGCCTCGGGTGTGGGAGTCTGGCAAGCAATACCTCTTCAATTTTATTAGGAAATAGTATCGGTATGGGCCATGACCCTCAGCATTACGCTCAGTACGTGGTTAGATATAAGCTGCAACCTACTGAGCCAGAACAGTCAATAAAAACCAAATGACGCTGCTCTGGGTGAGTTCGCGTCGCTCTGTAGGACCATGTGGACTGCGTCAGAGCAGATGGGTATCTCTTTTACTAGAAGGCAGGGGAGGAGCAGGTCAACGGGGCTACTAGGTTGAATTCAATATTCATCAAACATTTCCTCTCATTACCCTCAATCATCATGTGAGAACAAGGCAGCTGCAAGCTGGTAGATGACAGCGTTTGTTAAATTGTGATACCAGGACGAGTGCTTGCAGGGCCGTCTAGCCTACATTGATCCTGCTTCATGTGTGCATCCGCCAAAGGGCATGTCAGTATTTGTAGATTTAGACACCAATTATGGTGCTGTTTTCTACAACTGATGCCCAGGGATTCACCTGAGCTGCTGCCACTGACGGGGATATGGGAGAACATTTGTGCATCATGGATACATTCTATAATATACAAACACCAAAGAAAACCACCTTCTTCTACATGACAGAAATAAACTCCTTCTGTCCTTTATACATAATATACACAATCACCTCCTGTCCTTTATACATAACATATATAATAACCTTCCGTCCCATATACATTAGGGACATAACCACCTTCTGTATTTTATACTTAAATGACAACTAGCCCTGCATATATCAAGACATGAGCACCATATGTGACTGACCACCTTGGGTTTCCTGATAGTGTTTTTGTTTTTTGACCAGGAACATCCAGTGTAGCCAGGGCGTGGAGCGGGACCTTTGATGACCTCATTGGAAATTCCATTAGCAACTCTTTGGGGAAACATGCAGCCATGGATTGGCCAGGCCTTGCTTCCTACCCAGACTTCTTTGCTGCTGCTCTCATCTTGCTGGTAGCAGGCAAGTTCTATTGTCAGAACGGTTATAAAGGGCAAAATGACACAGTAGAAATTGGAGCTAACTCTTTTTGGTTCTAACAATTCATAACTGGTTTCCTCTGCAGGGGTGCTTGCGTTTGGCGTGAAAGAGTCTGCCATTGTGAACAAGGTTTTTACAGGTGTTAACATGGTGGTGTTGTTCTTTGTTATCATCGCTGGCTTCATCAAAGGTGACATTCAAAACTGGTGTATTAGTGAGGACACTATTCTGAACGTCACCTCAAATGAGTATGAACCTTTCTCCAATAATTCTCTCATCTTAGCACTATTACAACATTCAATATGTTTAAATGAAAGTAAAGTGATGTTAAAATAACAAAGACATCTCTCTTCAGAAACTTCACATCTGCACTAAACCAAACCACAAATTACGGTGTTGGCGGTTTCTTCCCCTTTGGCGTTGAGGGGACATTAGCGGGAGCTGCGACCTGTTTTTACGCCTTTGTCGGATTTGATTGCATTGCCACCACTGGTAACTTCACCCGTTCACCACAAAAAAAATAAACATCATGTCCCGTTGGATAAGGCGCCGAAAACCTTGGCGGTCTGGAAGATGACCAACAGTTGGGACAATGTGTCAACGTCTCGTCTCTCAGGGGAGGAGGTGCTGAACCCTCAGAAGTCCATCCCCCTGGGCATCGTAGCGTCCTTGCTGATTTGCTTCCTGGCATACTTTGGCGTGTCGGCAGCTCTGACCCTAATGATGCCATACTACCTGCTCAGCGCCAACAGCCCGTTGCCAGCAGCCTTCACCTACATGGACTGGGGCCCTGCCAAGTATGCCGTGGCGGTAGGCTCCCTCTGTGCCCTGTCAACAAGGTGCGATGTGAAACAGGAACAACCAGCTAGGGCCTCTTGAGTCAGTGGCGAAGTTCACCTTGAGTGGTAAATGGTGCGTTGTTTCAGCAGTCTTCTAGGGGCGATGTTTCCCATGCCACGGGTGCTCTTTGCGATGGCGAGAGACGGGCTGCTCTTCGAACCTCTCAGTGAAATGAGTTCTCAACAAAGTCCTGTGGTGGCAACTCTGTCTTCTGGAGCAGTGGCAGGTAAAGAGAGCATTATGATCCAGCCGGGACAGTCAAACTCCGGATTGACATTAAGACACGTGGTTGTGAGTCGAACTCTGATGTTTTGCCTTGTTTTGGTTGGTATTCACAACGTGCAATAACATTTGTAGGTGGGGAGGGGTCTAGTGGTTAGAGCATCTGGCCTGTAAAATAAATACATTTGTTTTTGTGTTTGTAGCAATCATGGCACTATTATTTGACCTGAAGGCACTTGTTAACATGATGTCAATTGGAACACTCTTTGCCTACACTCTGGTGGCAGTATGTATTCTTATATTAAGGTATGTTTGATTTATCTGGTCAGTGACATTTTGCACTGTAGGATTTAACGCAGATGCATGTATAAATTAATCTGGTTTTTTTTTGTGTTTTTATTTAGGTACCAACCAAATCTCATGGATGAGTCCAGTGGTAATGATTCATCTGCATATTTTTCCATAATGGAGGCTCTAAATCCTCCATCTCAGGCCACAGCTCAAACTTCAAAAAATGTATCAATTTTCACAGTCTTTGTCAGTGAGTGGGGTTTTTTTCGTACTGGCTTACACGTTTGAGCTTTGACACGTTTGAGCTCTGACACGTTTGAGCTCTGACACGTTTGAGCTCTGACACGTTTGAGCTCTGACACGTTTGAGCTCTGACACGTTTGAGCTCTGACACGTTTGAGCTCTGACACGTTTGAGCTCTGACACGTTTGAGGTTTGACACGTTTGAGGTCTGAAACATTTATAGTCTGACATGTTTAAGGTGTGACATGTTTGAGGTCTGACACGTTTGCTTCCTCCCCAGTCCTTTTAGCAATTATTCTAAGCGTTGTCCTGACCAAGGCGGTGAACTCCCTGATGAACCAGGAGTTGTGGAGTATTTTTACAGTCTCTGTGATCCTTTGCATGCTGTTCCTGGCTGTTGTCATCATTTGGAGACAACCTCAGAACACAACTAAAGCTGCATTCATGGTAATGTTCCATTTGCCGCGAGCAACAGTGGAATTAACTACTGTGTAAAAGGCTAACCTTTTAATTTGTTATCTGCAGGTTCCTTTTATACCAGCACTGCCTATTGTGAGTGCATTTGTCAATGTCTATCTAATGGTTCAGCTAGGAGGAGACACCTGGGTTCGCTATGCTGTTTGGATGACCATGGGTAAGGAATTTGGAAAGTAAATTATCTTCTTAAAACAGTATTATCAATAAAATTGTAATATTAAACAATACATGCAATTCCTTTAAAAAACAAAGTACTAAAATAATCTAGCAGTGACATTGTATTTCTTTACCAAGGGTTACTGATCTACTTCTGTTATGGCGTTCATCACAGTGTGCAAAAGCAAAGGATGGAAAATGCACACAATCAGATCAACATACAAAGCCGTAACACAAATATGGAACAAAACTTTGGGAGTTTTTGAGGTTCTGATATCTGAACTGCAATCACCCTGCCATCACCCTGCCATCACCCTGTCATCACCCTGTCATCACCCTGCCATCACCCT
>JACXGK010007106.1:0-11630 GCA_016801125.1 Novumbra hubbsi | reverse complement strand
GAGGAATACATTTTAATTCCGTTTAGGTCGGTAGATAATCGGCTTCAATTTGGTTATCCTCTCATCACCAATGTGATGAGCAATGCAGCTTACGTGGTGGTGACTCACTTTGGTCCACCTAGTGGGATAATTCACAGACAAACCCTTTGCTGCTTTTTTAGAACATATATCTATATCAATTGGTTGCTCGCTAATCACATGTATTTAGACACAGCAGCAAGTTGATATTTGTGTTACCCGTATACCGTTAAGGCTCGTTTTGTCATATACAAAGTAATGTGTTGGCCTATATACGGAAAATCTGTCTATAAGAAGTTCCATGATGTCACTTTCACTAATCCAGTTTGTATTTGTAGTGTAATATATGTATTAAACATTTTAATTGTGTCAACTATATATATATTAATAAAGTGTACTAAGGTTTAATTAAATACATCGATTTGTTTTAAAATACATCAAAGTCTTGGAAAAAAACACAGCAAATGTAGTTCATTGTGTCATGAAAAACGATTCAGGTTTTCGTAGTTGCACTATCTAGGAAAAACTGATTTTGTTGACGACTAGGAACTAATAAAAATCTCCAGAGGGATTATATGCTATACATATTATTTTTTCTTAACAGAAACGTCCTGACAGAAACAAACGTTATGGAACAATTAGCAAACAAAAGATTCGAGTAGTTGCAGTCGAAGCTAGATCAGACGGAAAGGTGTGTAGCTATGTTTATGCCATTAGATCCCTTACAGAAGGTCAACACCCCTCTCGCCACTTAACCTGTGCTGGGCTGGTTTCGACTACCAACATTGGGCTGGTGTTGTGTCGAAAACTGTCCCCTTTCCGAAAAATGTTGTCACTAGAGTAAAAAAACATTTGCGGTCTGGAGGTTATGTGAAAATGAGCTATTAAAATTCAATGAAAATGAACAATCAATATGGCGTGCATTATTTAAAGGAAATTACTGGATATGAACCTAGTTTGAAGTCAGTAGGTCCCATGACCTAGGAGCTATTAAATGTCAAAACAAGATACATATTGTAAATATATTTGTTTATTTAAAATCACATGAGACGAAAATGGATCAATCAAAGAGGTGTGCATTATATAAGGCTAGTAAGTAAATACTCTGTACCTAGTTTGAGGTCAGTAGATCACATGATCAGTGAGCTATTGTAATTAAAACAGTAATCATACTAATTCGCATTTCGCTCACGCACTTTGTTTACGGTCCCTAACTCATTAGAATAAAAATAAGGACTGTGGCTCGCATTTCCACATTGTTTGTTGTTGTGTACAGAGAATCAATGTCCTAATCGTGAAAATAAAACGTGTGCAGTGTTGTGCGTAACTTTTACAACATTGTGACCTTTATTTTGATGTGGATAGATTTGTTTAAAAGCTATTGAGGTTTTAATGCCCAACCAACTATGCCTCGGTTGATACCGTCCCTCTTGGCCGTTATTATCATCATTCTGTTGGCGAGAAATCTTTTTACGGCCAACTTCAGCCTCCTGACCGAGGCAACCGCATCGCATTTTGGGCTAAAATTAAACTTTGTAAATTAACAAAGGTTATGATGTTGACCTTTAAAAGAGCTACAGGACAAGTGAAAGCTAAACAATCCTTAAGATTAAAATTCCACATCCAGATTTTTGACTAGGTATCAGTTTTATTCCTGCACGTGCATCATTTTTTTAAAGCGATCCCACTGTTGTTGCGCGTGGCCAAGTAGCACGTTTTTGTTTCATACCATTCATATAGCCTAGCTGGTTCCAGTCCAAGTGCAAATGCCATTTAGCAAACTCCAGTCACTTTCCTATAAGATATAGTCTATAGCTATTTTAGAGTAGTTAGGGCATACGTTTTAGTACTGGTGCCCATTCCATTCAAAAAACATTTCTATTGGCAAGGAGATGGCGTGGAATTGTAGATTTCGGGACATGGTAACCCCAATATGACGTTTTGTTTTTACTCTCCAACGATTGCATCTGGAGTCTTTATTCGCCTTCTCTATCCTCTTCTTCAATGCATGTACAATTTATTGGTGTAGTGGGGTCTTTTAAGAAGCTTTGCGAAAATGCAAAGCTTCGAGCACCCTCATATAGGTACGTTGCTTTACCACTCAGCTAAGATGCTGAGCGTTAGCATGGGTTGTTGACGTCACAGATCAAATATGATGACATCGAAGCGGAACGATCTTAATTTATAGCAAATTATCCCACTGATGGTTTCACCAAAAACATTTTGTTATTTCCATAAGCATGATATTTTTAAGACAATAAATCAAATTAATTTGTCAAATATATAATTTTGTTCAATGGTTTCAATACAATGTTATGGAAAGGCCTTCTGGGTCAAATTTGTTTACTTTGTTTCTAAGCAACAGTTGACCTAGCAATCGAGAGACATCTGTCAGAATGTATTTTTACAAGAATTGAAAATGTGGCTACTGTTACAGTACAGGCGGCACCGCCTATAGCTACGTTTCTGTGCCTATGCAATATTGTGAGGGTATAACAACCCTAAACATTGATGTCCTCACGTAAATGTAGGCTGTTAAATTTGGGCAGATGAGACTGTCAGTCATCTGTATCAGGACGTGACGTCTTTTTGTCATGTGTTAGAAAATCAAAAACCCTCTGGGTACAGTACCTACTGTAAAATGTATCAACATAAAAGAGGAGCCCAAAAAAGAAAGGCTAAAAACGACAAGTCAAAAGAGGCAACGAACATTAACGAACGAGAGTTAACTCAAATAGATCGTCAGAGAACATCTGTGTTGCAGAACGTGCGTGTACATTCTGCTAATTAGACCGGTGTTGCTAAACTTAGCAGTAATAAACAACAGTATTACATTTTTAAGGTAAATAGCCAACAGTGCACATTCTTTTTGCACCTGGGCCGTTGCAAATTATATATAAAGAAATAGTATTTGTTTCATAGTATCCAAAAACATATTACAGAAACTGAGATAATCCAAAACCCCCCGGCTGAAGCCCAATCATTTCCCTAAATTACGCCAAGAACCAGCCAGTGTGGTGTATCTGATGTCACGTGCTTACGCATGGACAAAAAAGACCCAAACACAGAATTACAAGTAAGTCTTTATTGATGTGGTATCAATACAATCAAGTACTGTAGATTTTGTATAAGCAGACAAAACATTCTCAATCAAAAAGAGTGCATTTTATACCCAAATTCTATTGCATAGAGTCAACGCAATAGCCATTTACGAGACAACAATCCTATAAATTGATACATTGTATATTACACAAAAAGAAAACAAAATACGCACAAATTATCCTTCACGAACAATGCTAGAATGCTATGTGTTCTAAATGCTCTTAATTTGTTCAATGTTACTTAATACCATTTATACCATCTAGGCTTCGGTGGTCAGTTTTGGCATTCCTGTTAAATTATCACTAATGTAAAAATACATCTTCATCAATTTCATGTGCAAATGGGAATGGCCGTTTGTATCTATCTCCAAACTATAACAAACAAATATCCCTTAAAACCGAAGCAAGACTTTAAAGTTTTTTTTAATTGTTTTTATTTTTATAATTGAACAGAAGACAAGTCAAAGCAGATTGCGATCAAGGCAGTACATAGGGTTACATGTTCTCCACTTGCACTGCAAACTCTGCAACCAAGTGAAAAAACAGTTTGTCCATATGACAAACATAGGGAAACGAAGGGTAATAGTGTAACCACACCATTCCAATATGCCATTCCAAATGTCTGAAAAATACATACGAAAAATAAGTCTTAAATTGCAAACTAGGTATTTTCTGTTGCACAGAGACCTGTGTGAGTGCATTGCTCACAATAAACGCCCACCATTTAGGATACTGTGTGACTCAAGGCTCTACTCAGTTGCAACTAATGGCCATTTCTCCAGGATGAGGAGTGACTACTGCATTGTTTAATTAACTTTGTTTGCAGACAATGAAGGAATAATCCATCAGGCTGCGTGTATGTTCTTCTTGTGGTGTGGGTCTGAATACAGATTATCAGGTTCTAAACTGAATACAATTTAACTCTTAGGTAGTGTTGCAAAAAACTCCCAGAAAAAATATGACCTTGTATCCAAGGTTACTGGAAGATTATGTTTTTCAAGACAGAGAACCCCAATTATTCCGTGATAGATTCTACCACACCTACCACTAGTTTGACCTTCAACGTCACAGAATAGTTGCACAAAAATAACTAGATGATTTGTAATATGCCCAGTTTGTAGATAGCCCCTGCCTTAAATTAAAGTGTTCTTATAGTATTAGTTCTTATATTGTATTATAAAATTACTTCTATTCCACTTTGCATACATTTTCCAAATCTGTACTGTACATTGCTTTTCTTTGCATATGTAGCCCACAACTACTACAAGATGAAATGTCTTTCTTTACAGTAGAACATACACTTATGTTTAAAAGTTTACTGTCACTTTTCCTTGTTTTCGAAAGAAAACAAAATTGTCCATTAAAATAACATCAAATTGATCAGAAATAGTACATCAATAATCTTTTTGCTATTATGTTAGCCCAGATGAAAACTGTATGCTGATTAAAAAAAGCATAATGAAACTGATCTTCTTTACTAATAGACTGGTTGTTTACTGAACTAGTTGAGTATCTGGAGCATACTCAAGTCCATTGCTGAGGGCATGGATTACAGACCTATTCTTTTTCTAAGAAATATTCAATGTAAAAATGGGGTGAAATCTCTTTAGATTACCTCATCAATTTGAAAGCCAAAAGTCTACAAGTCTGTAATTGCTGCAAATTAAGGTGTATTTGACAAAAGCAAAGGTCCCAATTATTATTTTAATTAAAAAATAATTATTTCCAACTTTGTCAATGACTATAATTCCTATTCATTTGCTATATTTCCTATTCAAATGTCTGTTTTCATGGATTTTCATGGAAAACAAGGACATTTTTAAGTGACCCTAAACCTTTGAACTGTGGTGTATTTTGCAACATTCGCCAATCTTATTGGGCCATACATATACCGAACCCATGAAGACACATCATATTTGAATTAATTCAAGATTCGTGGTGGAGTATCGACTATAATGGAATGTTTGCAAACATCTCAAAAAGCATTGCCCTATGGTGTTTGCATTTCGTCACTCACCCAGGAGAGAATGGAGTGGAATGGATGGGAGTTGGAGTGAAGCAACGGACATGTCCACAAACACATACACATCTCATTATGCAAAAAGAAGTGCAGACAAAGCATTCACATGGTGTGTGCATCATCAATCTCCACCCAATGCCTCATCCCATAAAACCAGGAGATAGTGATGCAATCAGGATCTCATAACCACCGGGACTCTTGGTCTCTCTTTGTCCCTCTCATGTTTCGTTTCACCCTTCTGTATGTCCCTTCAGTCTACTTATGATTATGATTAGATCCAAGTATGCTCATTTGCTAAAGTAAACTTTCGTCTAATTCTGTCAGTAGGCATAGGCAAACATTTCCCCATGGATGATATGGATAGTTAGAGATATGGATGATTCGGCATTGCTACTGTACGTCAATCAATAAAACCAAAGTACAAAAACTAAAGCACCAAACACTGGTAGGTCATTTATGCTGTTTTACACGTTTTGCACCTTTAAAGGCTTATTCTGTGGAAACAGGTTGGACGCCATTTAACCAACTGAATATGTGTGAAATGCTGCAAGATATGTAGAAGTTTTTTTAACAGTGGATGCGTATATTGTAAGCTATTGTAAGCTATTAGTTAATAGGTAAAAGGCACTAGGGCATTCATTTCTTGGCTGCAGCCAGTGTGTTAGCCCTGATGTTATTGGTATATTTCTGGAGCAGAGACCACAAAATTAATGTGACATGAGTGCTGCATAAAATTTGAAAAACTGGGAAGAGCCACAGAATAAATGGCTTGACGAATCACGGCATTGATCCAGTAACATTTGGCCAATCTTTCTGTCCATATTCTGACACATTCATTTGTTTCATATTTATTGACTTACACATTCATTCTTTCTTTTATGAATTGGTCTATTAATAATAATTAGTTTACTATATATATTTTCCTTCTTCATGTAACTATTGGTATATCGATACTTGTAGGAAATAGGAAGGAGGGGGTAAAGCATGGTTACTTTTGGATTTCTAATAATCAAAAGGGATTTTACTATTTCTTTATTTGTTCCCCGAATTCAAGTGGATGTTTCACAATTTTTTTGATCAAGCAATCGCAAGAACCGAACAAGGTTTTCTACTTGTATCAGCATCCAATGTTTTTTAGATCCAGCTACTAATAGAGTAAAAAAATAGCACCCAACAGACATTTGGAAATTGACTGTTAAAACATCAGTGTACATAAAATGGCAGACTTCCGTACAGGAGGAAATGGGAGGATTGTGTGCAGGAAGTGACTGCAGCCAGGGGAACCAATCAGAACAAACCGTCATCATAATGATGTCAGAGCATTTGGGCAGGATGTGCAGTCACGTGGGTAGGTCTCAAAGCTGTGGCTTAAACATTGCAAAGTAAGCCACTTAATTGTCTGAATCCAATAAACAACAACAATACAGACAACGACAAAATAATAATAAAATTATGACATTAATAATAATTATAATAATAATATAAGCTAAAAATAACATACAAAAACAGACATTTGAAAGAAAGAGATAAAAACACAGAGCACAGCATGAAGTAACCTTCTCCTGCTTTTTAACTCTTTCTGTCTTTCGTTAACAAAGTCTTTCCTGTCATTGTTGATTTTGTTGATAACTTTATTCAGGTGGTGGTATTCTGTTATGGCTGCAGGTGTTATGCAATGGGGATACTAGGAGGCAACCTAGGGGATATTTGTCAAGCGTTATGTGGGACAGAGCAGGAATCCTGAGAAGGAGGAATGGATGTATTCGGTGGAGTAGAGCCCGTTAGCTTGATCTGAGGGCATCTGCATCCACACTTGGTCGCTCTCCTTCAGCTCGAGCACTGCGCTACCGGACGCCTGGTCCATATAGCCCTTCTTGTACTCATCGTAGGTGTAAGTGGCTGGAACATTGTTCTTGTACAGCGCCACCCACAGACTCAGTCCCTTTACATGCACGTGGTAGGAAAAGTAGTAGACGCCGGACATGGGACTAGTGAAAATACCGGTTGCAGGGTTGTAGGCATTCTGCCCGTTGTACAGTGTTCTGTCAAACTTGATGGGCATCCCAGACGGAGGGAAGGGCGTGGTGAGGATAGCGGTAAATGCAGGTGCCAGGGTGGCAGAAAGCTCTGCGCGGCCAAACTGTGGTTTCCCGTTCCTCCCGCCTGGTACCTCGCCTCCGGCCAGCTCTGAATCTGTAAGCCCAGCTACTCCAGATTGTCCGTTTCCTGCTGGGCCAGGGGGCCCGGGAGGCCCGGGAGGGCCAGGTACACCGTTGGGTCCAGTGTTGCCTGTTTTCCCTGGGGGACCCTGTGGCCCGGGAACTCCCTTTTCTCCAATCCGGCCTAGTCCTGGAAGACCTGGCAGTCCCGGTTCCCCCTTCAGACCTGGGATACCCTGTGGCCCCATTGGCCCCGATGGCCCCTGAAGACCAGGGATTCCGGACTGGCCCCTTGGTCCCGGAGACCCAACAAACCCAGATTCCCCTTTCGGTCCTGGGTTGCCTAAAAGACCTGGGTTTCCAGGCAGGCCTGTGTGGCCTGCCTCCCCTTTGGGCCCAGGTTTTCCAATGGCTCCATTAGGGCCCGGGAGGCCTTTGTCTCCAGGAATGCCAGGCTTTCCAGGTAGACCACCAGGACCCTGGTCTCCTCGGAACCCTGGTAGACCCGGATGCCCTTGGGGTCCCCCCTCTCCCTTCAGGCCAGGCATACCGTGTTTTCCTGGAAGCCCCATGGGCCCTTGTAATCCTGGTGGTCCAGGCTGTCCATCTTGGCCCATGTCTCCTGTTTTCCCCTCCATTCCCGGCTCCCCCTTATCTCCAGGGATGCCAGGACCCCCAAAAATGCCCTTATCTCCCTTTGTCCCCGGTAGACCAGGCTTGCCATAGCCAGGAGTTCCAGGAAACCCAGGAGAACCCCTCATCCCTGGCTCACCTTTAGGCCCGAGAGGACCTGGTACACCAGGTAATCCATCAATACCAGGTTTTCCCAATCCGATGGGCCCTGGTTGGCCTTGCAGGCCAGGGACGCCAGGCTCCCCTGGCTCTCCTATTCCTCCTGGAAGCCCCTGGTCTCCTTTAGTTCCTGATGGACCAGGAAGCCCATTTAGTCCTGGTTTCCCTACGCCCGGAATACCAGCTGGCCCTGGGAGACCCTTAAGCCCGCTGGGACCCCTGGGTCCTGGCAACCCGGTCTTACCATTGCCGTTCTCCCCCTTTAGCCCACGCTCCCCAGGATTTCCAGGCCCACCTTTCTGTCCCGGCTCTCCACGAGACCCTGAAGGGCCCCTCCCACCAGGAAGCCCAGGTTTTCCATTTAGAGACAGACCAGCTGGCCCGGGAAGCCCTGGTTGACCTGGAAGTCCTCTGGGGCCTGGTTCACCTCGGAGCCCAACCTCACCATTATTACCAGGCATTCCCTTCATGCCCACTTTTCCTGGGAGACCTGAAAGCCCAGGTTTCCCTATGCCAGGAAACCCCGGAGGCCCCTGAGGGCCAGGCTGGCCATTAAGACCTGGTTTTCCCAGCCCTGGTTTTCCCGGAAGTCCTGCCGGCCCAGATGGGCCTCTGGGTCCAGGTTTTCCCTGGGGCCCCGGCTCGCCCTTTACTTCAACCATGGGTGGCATGTCTGTAAAAGAAAATGTTATTTGATTACTTGTTCATCCCAAGATTGAACATGATCCTAAAGTGAATAGTAAAAACCTGAGATGTTAAATATTGGACTAGCTATTCTAGTTTCTTTATGTTTCTATGGAGTATGTGTGTTAGGAAAGGTGTGGTCCCTCATGTTTAAGGGATGACTATGATTTCAGGCATAGTGTTGGGTAAGGAAGAAAAAGAAAGACAGAAAGCAATCATCAGTGTCCTCTGTGCCAGTTCAGAAAGTAGCACTTGATAGATCTTGTAATTGATTTGTCATGGACATATGTATTTTGATTATGATTAAAAGGCAATGTGATATTGATTGGTATTAAATAGATAACATTTAAAAAATGCATAATCCAAAGTAAGGCTTTAATACCTAAATAAATGTGAATGTGAACATGTCCATTGTTTGCATGAGCACACATACATACAGAAATACATACATGCAAGTGTATAAAAAAGTGTTATTCCAGTGAGCACAGTTCGATCGATAATCAGGAAGTGGAAGCCGCATCACACCACCCACTCACTGCCAAGAAAAGACTGCTCATCAATGCTCAGCACTTAAACAACAAGGAGACTTGTGAGAGATACCTCAGAAAGGCCCACTGCCAATCCACAAAGTTAAGTGGCTGGGAGTGGAGTAAAAGTGCACATATCAATCATATTAAGACCTCTGCATAAAGCCTGCTTGTATTGGAGGGTTACAAGGAAGAAGACAATACACAAAATGTGCCAACTGAAAGCTTGCGACTGAACCATCTGCAATGTAGGAAACGTTTATATGGTCAGATGAGACCAAGGTCGGGCTTTTGGGACAAAACCTGAAGAACTATTTTAAACAAACATTTGACTGACAAACCCATTCTTTTTAAGCCAAGTACTGTGGCATCAGTGTTATGCTGTTGAAAAGTAGCCACATAGCATAACACTGCTCTGTGGCTATGTTGAAAAGTAGCCACATAGCATAACACATAGCAGTGTTATGCTATGTGGCTACTTTTCAACAGCAAGGATGGTAGAAAATAAAATGGATTCAGCCAATTTGAGGAAAACACCTGCTTCAGTCCACTGAAAAACTGAAGCTTTCAGAAGAAGCTTCAGCAAGAGAATGACCCCAAGCATCAAATCAAAGCAACACTGGCATGTTACAATATTGGTTTTCATCCAATTGAGAATCTGTGGAACTATTTGAAAATTGCGGTCAACAAGTGTGTTTTACGAACATAAACTACCTTAAAGTAATTCATTTCGAGTGTCAATGATTCAAAAATACCAAGCAGAATGAAATGTAGAGGAAAACCCCACCCCAGGTTTAATTTGGGATGCTTTTGGGGCATACATTAGGTTTATGATTATGATTCAAACAGAAACATTTAATATAAAGGCCATTTTAGGAATTGTAAAAGGCAAATAAACCAGGTAAAAAAAAATTGTTGTGTCTATGTGGATGTTTGTAGGGTAGTGTCTATGTGGATGTGTGTAGGGTTGTGTCTATCTGGATGTTTGTAGGGTAGTGTCAATGTGGATGTGTGTAGTGAAGTGTCTATGTGGATGCGCGTAGTGAAGTGTCTATGTGGATGTGTGTAGGGAAGTGTCTATGTGGATGTGTGTAGTGAAGTGTCTATGTGGATGTGTGTAGTGAAGTGTCTATGTGGATGTGTGTAGGGAAGTGTCTATGTGGATGTGTGTAGGGAAGTGTCTATGTGGATGTGTGTAGGGAAGTGTCTATGTGGAGGTTTGTAGTGAAGTGTCTATGTGGATGTCTGTATGGAAGTGTCTATCTGGATGTGTGTAGGAAAGTGTCCATGTGGAATCTTGAATTAATTAATGTCTGTTGATTGTGATCTGGATGTTTGGATGGGTAAAATCCAGGCGGTAATGTTCTTGTTATACACGGATATAGGGTTAACTGTCATTTGGAGCCTTGTATCTGCTATGAGTTTTGTATTGTTGTCCAGATGGTTGTAAGTGGAATGTTAATTTGGAGTCTTGTATTTGTCTTTGTTTGTCTGTAAGGGTAACGTTAGGTTGTTGTGATACATGTATATATGAATAAATTAGTTTACAGGTAATTGCTATTTAGCAATTGACAACCTTATTCTCTATACGCTTATTTCCATCTCCATTGGCCCTTTGAATGTGCTTAACAATTCTAGAATATCGCTAATAGCAATTTTATCAGTGTTTATGAACATGTTGTGTACTTCACACTACATAACATTTTAAACGCCTATAAAACATCTAAAACAACATAATTCCTGGAAAATAACACCTGCATGGCTTTCTTTAGTTGTATTATACTAGTTAGGTCCTTGCAGTAGGTAATGTTAATGTTATTTCAACACAAGGCCACTAGGTGGCGTTAGAGGAATGCTAGTTACACTAGACACGAAAATACTTTATACTGCGAGTTCTGAAATGTGCTTTGTCAAACATAGTTAAACAATGAGTTATTGATCATGTGCCTGTCATGAAAGCCCCCCATTAAAAAGACCATCTTTACAGAATTAGAGACAAGCACTGTCACCAGCACAGTACATAATGCAAGAGAACGAGACAAGCGCTCTGACCGGCACAGTACATAATGAATGAGAGTGAGACAAGCGCTCTCACCAACACAGTACGTAACGAAGGAAATAGACAAACACTCTCACCAACACAGTACATAACGAAGGAGATAGACCAACACTCTCACCAACACAGTACATAACGAAGGAGATAGACAAACACTCTCACCAACACAGTACATAACGAAGGAGATAGACCAACACTCTCACCAACACAGTACATAACGAAGGAGATAGACCAACACTCTCACCAACACAGTACATAACGAAGGAGATAGAC
>JACXGK010007105.1:0-26401 GCA_016801125.1 Novumbra hubbsi | reverse complement strand
AAGTACAAATTACGTGTAGAGTATTCACATGAATCTTGAATTAAATGAAAGACAAACCGTGAGCTGTTGAGACAAAACACAAACAATAAACCACACCAAGTGTGGTGAAAACCTGACCTAAGTAGGCTCCCCAATCAGAGTCAACTGAATGCAGCTGCTCTGACTGGGGAGCCCACAATGGCATGGAGATGGCTAGAGGCCTCTCCATGTGCCATGCCCTGAATGGGAGCCCCAAAGCATAGAGATGGCTAGGGGCCCGCATCCAGGACATGACACTTTCAGAAGTGACGATGAGGAGTGTTCACCAATTTGTGAAAGACTGCACACGCAAATAGTGCAGCAATTTAAGAATAGTGTTTTTCAATTTAAGATTGCAAAATTAGGGGTTCTTATCATCTTTAGTAAATAAAATCATAAAGGATTCAGAACACCTAGTGAAATATCTGTACGCAAGGGACAAGGCAATATTGAATGGCTGTGATCAACCACACTGCAATAAAACACAATAACACAATAAAAACACAATAACGTAGTGGATATTTCTGTGTAGACTCAGGAACACTTCAGAAAAAACAATTCATGTGAACATAGTACATTGCTGCATCCAAAAATGCAAGTTAGAACTCTATCAGGGAAACCAAATATAAAAAAGATGCAAAAACACTGCCATCTCCTCTAGCCCCGAGCTAATTTAAGATGGACGGAGGCAAAGTAGAAAACGGTCCAGTGGTCTGACAAATAACATTTTCGATTATTTGGGGGAATTTCCCACATCTGGCATGAAGGCAATCAGTGGCACTGCTAAGGTGTTATGAAAGCCAAGGTTGCTTTGATATTGTCCTTCAGCTTGTCTGTGTTGTTGGGTCTGGTGGTCATGATATTCAAAATGGGCATGTATATCTCATTTCATAACATTTCAAAATGTTATGAATATTCCAATTCAAAACATTTATCTTTTTCAACATCTGAAATGTTTTTGAACTATTTTGAATGAAATATAGGGATAAATGATTTGCACATCATCCTTTCACGTGCATTTTATGCAGTGTAACTATTTCTAGTGAGCTACGTCATTAGCTATAAAATCAAGCAGAACATTTCCATGATAGTTACGTACACTATATGGACAAAAGTATTGGGACACCTACACATTACATCTACAGGAGCTTGTATGACATCCCATTCTTAATATAGAGTTGGTCCCCCTTTGCCGCTACAACAGCTTTCACTCTTCTGGGAATGCTTTCTACAAGATTTTGGAGTGTGTCTGTTGGAAGTTTTGCCCATTCTTCCAGAGGAGCGTTGTTGAGGTCAGACACTGGTGTTGGACAAAAGGGCCTTGCTCGCAATCTTCGTTCTAGTTCATCCTAAAGGTGTGCGATAGGGTTGAATGCTTGGCTCTGTTCGGGCCAGTCAAGTTCCCGCACACCAAACTCATCCAACCATGAATTTTCCAAAAGGTCTTTATGAGCTTGGCACATAACATTTGGCACAATGCAGTCAGGCAGGAAACGTTCTTCTGGGATTTGCCAAACCCTTTAATTAATCACCTTGAAAAATAGAACATTAATGGTTAACTGAATTGAAAATTGTGACACTGATATAATCGCCTTCCTTCCCTCAAATCTTCCCTGTAAAAATAAATGGAAAAGCCCAAATTGTGATTTCAATATGATTTCAATTAATCGTGCAGTCCTAGGTCAAGGTAAAGTGTCCCAGTGTTTGGTCCTTGTGAGGACCCCTTCATCTTTATTTCTTAGGCCTTTTAGGGGTGATCAAAATCCGTCCAGCACTATCTTGACCTTTTGACCTTTCAGGAGATCATCCTTTATATTAGAATTATGTCCTTTATATTGTAGATTCTCAAAACCCTTAACTGGAAGAATGATGAATAGATAACATTGTTTGAGAAGTCTCCATGAGTATATTGGTGAAAATGTGTGAAGAGAATATAAAAACGTATGTTGATATGTAGTTCTTTTTATTGAGAAGCACATAGTATCCTCCAACAGGTAGGGCTTTTTATTTCAAATTTGAACATTCCCTGGGGTTCAAAACAACGTTGTTTATTGTATGAGCATGTAACATAATCAACTGAAAAAACTGCATTATTTATTTCAAAAACAGTAAAATATCAACCAGAATTGTCATTTTTTATTTCAATAGAAATATATTTAGTGAGAAAAATATATACAGCGGGTGAAATAAGTATTGAACACGTCACCAAGTGTTATTTGAGACAATACTCAAATGAAAATGCAATAATCCAAATTTAATTAGCATTTTCATGTAGTCATTTTATATGAATGAACCTATATCCTATAGTCATATGGGCAATCTATGACTTCTTCATATTGTGAACAGGTGTATGGCTTCCCTGGTCACCAGACTCCTAAAATAGCGAGACAGCCAGGAGGTAGGAGAAAACCGCTAGAGGTTCTTTTATTGTATGTCTATTTTGTTCACAGCAGGTATTTTCCACTCAATATTGTGCCAAACTATCAACAAATATTAAATTAACTTCACTATCTGAACAACTTTCACAAAACAAAGTGGTCAGTTTTCCACTATGTCTTCTCAGTCTTGGCTTCCTCTTTTCACTTCTCTCTCCCAGTCAGCGCCTTAAAAAGGGAATAGCAGGTCCAGTTACATGACTAGGTTCAGGTGCACATCTGCCCTCCCCGGAACATGGCTGGCCTCCAGGTGGCCATACACACTTCTGAGTAACATTTTGAGTTTGAACAGCCAAGGATTGTTTACTTTAATTTTCCATTGACCGTTGTTATGTCATTTTGCTCTCAACGAATTACACAGTGTACAATAAAGATTTTGATATTTATTATAGTTAATTTATCAAATAAGTGTCCCCTGTTGCAACCAGGGAGTTCAGACAGGGGGTGACTTCACATAGGCTGGAACAGACACACTCAAACTCCGGGTTACAGCACAAAACAAAAAGGTTTATTGACCAAAATCTAAACTCAGGTTCCTCCTCGTTCAAGGGTATAAATGGCATTCTCTGTTCCTTTGACGGTTTAGACCTGTGAACAGAGGAGCACACTTGGTGGTTAGCGTTGTAGGGCAGTTTTCAGTAGTCAGCCATGCAGGGCTCTTGCTCTTTCTGCTTCTTCTCCCCTGAGTCTGGCACTGGGGAAGTTTTATCCCTTTCCCAACGAGCGGATGCGGTGCAGCCGTGTGCCTCGTTGGCTGGCTGGGTGGTACGTTGTAAAACCCGGAGTGGATTTCTCCTTCCAACTCCGGCCTGGAGCACTGGTCACCTCGGTGCCGGGGTGTTTGCTGCCATACAGCTCCTGGGTTGCCACACCCCTTAATTTTTTGGAGCAGTGTATTTCAAAAAAACAAATCCTTTGTAGTCTATAAGCAGTTTTCAACATCTGAACAAACACTGTAAGTTACTTTATAGCGGCTCAATCTTGGAGTTCCAAAATGAGGACTAAAAAAACTGGTTTTAGGGGGGTGGTGTTGTCATGTTTTTTTCAAATTATTTTATCAAACTGTGGTCTAACCCATCAAACAACTTGGTTTTATTAAAAACAAGACATTTTGGGACGTTTTACATTTTAGTGGACTAGTGGTCGTCCCCCATAAAAACGAGTCATTAAAAGCCCTAATGAGAGGTATATTTGATATTTACAGTACCAACATACAGTTCCAAGTAGGAAAGACGTGTTAGAAAGTACAACATTCAAATGATATTAGTGTTGCATCTTTTTGTTACATTATATAACCATAGACAATTTTAGAAGCACATTCAAAATGTTTGTTACATCATCCACATGCTATCAGCAATGTATTAATAAACTTGCAAAAAGAATTATCAATTAGGTGACAATGACTGCTCGACTAAATGTCAGTCAACCAGCCTACTACCAAGGAATCAACTAATCGTCTGGCTGGGTTTAACAGTTTGGTGGGCTGTTGGTTGATTTGGTTGTAGGTTTTTTTTCTAATTGCAGATATCAAGAATGTATGCATAGCAGTGTATATTAGCCTAATTTCTTTCTAAATGTGTGTGTTCTAGGGTCACCCCGGGCCAGGTGGCATTCCTGGTTGGCCAGGGCTTGACGGCTGTAACGGTTCCAGAGGGGACACTGGTTTGCCTGGAATCCCGGGTCGGGTTGGGCCCAATGGGGCAGTGGTGAGTGCAGTACACAGGTGTTCTCTATTAGGTTCACTATGAGGTGTCACTATGGTTACTAAGAGATAATGTCTCGCTGTTGTTCAGGTAAAAGGCGGATCAAATTAAGGGTGTCGCCATATATCAGTATTCACGATATCCGTCATATTTAATAAATTACATATTGATATCAGGTTAATAATTCACATATGATAATACTGTATTTACTAGTGGAAAATGTTTTTTCCCCTGTCTTATACATTTTTTGGGCCAGGATAAATAATGTAGTATTGATCTGATCTTGTAAAAGCCCTAGATTATATACAGTGCTTTGGAAAAATATCCTTCCCCTTTATAATCCTGTTTTGCTACAACCGGTAATCTCAGTGGATTTTCTTTACATTTCATGTAATGGACACAAAATAATACGAAGTGTTGCTTGCATTACGTTGTGCACAAATGTTTGCATACATTTGAAGAATTGGTAATATATGTAAAAAATTTTAAGAAAACATGAGTGAGCAGGCCAACACTTTTATTTCTTATGGGATTCATATTCAACTCTAGGTCATAACAGAATGGCACAATCATAAAACAAAACATGGCGAAGAAGAAATAAAATGACCCCTGTTCAAAAGTCTGCATACCTTTCGTTCTTAATACTGTGTATTGCCCCCTTTAGCATCAATGACAGCATGCAGTCTTTTGTAATAGTTGTCTATGAGGCCCCAAATTATTGCAGGTGGCATAGCTGCCCATTCGTCTTGGCAAAATGCCTTCAAGTCATCAATCAATCAATCAATCAAGTTTATTTATATAGCACAATTCATACACAAAGTAATTCAATTCGTTATGACGAGTGAAGGGTTTGGATCCAAACGCGCGACTCCTGGACGTGCGTTGAAAACACTGAGCTGGTGTGCGTAGAGATCTAAATATCGAACGTGAAGGACAATAGCTGATAGGCCAAGAAGACTACGTTGGAACGTAGGAGTCAAATAACTAATACAAGCAGCGGTGTCTGCATAGTATAGTGTTTGAATCGACACGGAGGGGAGACCACACAGGAACCTAAGTAGGGCAGGTGAGTAGGAGATGAGGGACAGGTGTGAGTAGTTGAACATGTGATTGGTGACTGTGATGGGCACATTTCCCATAGGCCACTAGATGGGGTGGCAGAGCTAGAACCCAGTCCAGTCAGGGTGGAACCCTGACATACAGTAGATAGTAAGGACATTAAAAGATAAATACAATTTTAACAGTTTGATTAAAACAGACAATTTAACATGTACAGATAAACAAAAAAGAAATAGAGATAAAAGGTTAAAGGAAAGTTAAGATGAATTTTAAAAAAGTAATGAAATTTAAAAAAGTCTGGTATAGGGATTCCATGTTGCTTTTAAAGTCTTTTGGTCGTCTTGCATGAACCGCACATTTGAGATCTCCCCAGAGTGTCTCTATGATATTAAGGTCAGGACTGATGACCACTCCAGAACCTTCACCTTTTTCTGCTGTCCACTGGAGGGTCAATATTTTTTGATAACATGCTGCATTCATCTTGCCATCAATTTTCACAAGATAACCAATGCCTTTAGCGCTCACACCCCCCCAAAACATCAGTGATCCACCACCAAGCTTCACAGTGGGGATGATATTCTTTTCACTATAGGCCTTGTTGACCCCTCTCCAAACATAGCGCTTATGGTTGTGACCATAAAGCTCTATTTTGCTCTTGTCACCCAAATTAATGTGCCAGAAGCTGCGAGGTGTGTCAAGGTGTTGTCAGGCATATTGTAACCAGGCTTTTTTTTGGCATTGGTACAGTAAATGCTTCTTTCTGGCAACTCAACCATGCAGCTCATTTTATTTCAAGTATTGTGTCCTTAAAACAACCACACCGTCTTTTTCCAGAGCAGCATGTATTTCTCTTGAGGTCGCCTGTGGGTTTTTCTTTGTATCCCGAACAATTCCTCTGGCAGTTGTGGCTGAACTCTTTCTTGGTCTACCTGACCTTGGCATCAAGAGATCCCCACATTTTCCACTTCTTAATAAGTGATTGAGCAGTACTGACTGGCATTTTCAAGGCTTTGGATATGTTTTTTTATCCTTTTCCATCTTTATAAAGTTCCATTACCGGGTCTTTTGACAGTTCTTTTCTGCTCCCCATGGCTCAGTATCTAGCCTGCTCAGTGCATCAATGTGAGAGCTAACAAACACATTTACTATCTATACATTGACTAGGAAATTTAAAAAGCTGCAAGTGTGGGAAATGAACCTTTAATTGCAATTTTTACCTGGGTGTCTTTAACAAGGCCAAACATTCAAGGGTATGTAAACTTTTGATCAGGGCCATTTGGGTGATTTCTGTTATCAATATGATTTAAAAAGTAGCCAAACAACTATGTGATAATACATGGCTTCATATGATCACTATTTTCACTAAAAGACTTAACCAGTGCCAACATTTTACAATGTCTGCCTGGATATGCAAACTGTTGAGCACAACTGTATGTATTTACCCCCATTGCTATGAAGACACTAATAATCTGGTGCAACCATTCCCAAAACTTAGATTAGCAAACACAATTAGCCATTAGAACACAGGAGTGATGGTCAGTGCCGGCCCCAGACTTTTGGGGGCCCTAGGCAACATATTATTTGGGGTCCCCCTCTCTCCTAGTCGTCCGGGGCCTATGTAGATATTCCATTAAATATCAGCTGTTTCCTGCTACAATAAGCATTTACAACAATGTCTATAATCATTTCTGATTAATGTTATTTTAGTTTGAGAAAAATATGAAATGTTAATAATATGGTCACACATACAATACATAGCATTAATCCATTGTAGGGGTCATACTAATATGACAAGCACTGTTGTTTTGTAACATAAGAGCCAATAATATATTATTTAAAAAAAATATATAATACAAATCACAGGCACAGTGAAAATATGGCCGTGGTAAAATGTATAAAAACTTCCCCTTTATGCAAATTGAATAATTTTGTGCAGAGAATTTACAAATATATATAATTGTTTTGTATAACGATCCCAATTATCTGTTGCCAAAAACAACAGCTTCTCCTCCTGGTGTCCACACAAAACATAATGCAATATAGAAAATGACAATACAGATCTAGGTGCATTGCATGAGCAGGCCCTGATAACCTAATCTAAACACCAGATTATTTATACAAGACAGTGTCCTTGGGAACATCATGTTGTAATGTGCTGTTTTGTGCTATTCACCTTTTTGTTGATGACTTCAGGGTTTTCCAGGGATCAAAGGAGTACGAGGGAACACCACCTTTCAGATTATCCAGTATCCCGGTTTGCCTGTAAGTGGCCTTTCAGCATGTCTGTCTATCCATTAAGTCAATTTGCATTTCTTAAGCAAAAAATTATTTGACGGGATGATGATCAGGATGAATCAGATAGGATGACTTTAATAAGAATGGTACTGATGCAATCAACCAATCATGAAGCTAATCCTGACTGGCTTCTTCCCCTCCCCTTAAATGCCCCTTGACGAGGGCCCAAGGGCAGGCGGGTATGTAGGGGTGGGGCTGACCGAGCTGGTAGTTTCTGGAATATTCCCAAAGGAACTTGGCGTTTCTATTGGGGGCGTTGGTGCAACGCTCATTTGTGGGATGTGGGCATGTTCACACCACATTTTATGAACTAAAACTGTGTTATGCTCACTTTTAGTTACCAAACAAAACAAATATAACCTTTACATCTTGACAATCATCCACCATTTGGTGAGTTTTCATTGTCAGTGCAATGATAAGATCTAATTGTTCTATCATTGTGTAACCATTTTATGTACAACTATAGTCAGTGTCTGGTTCCCACAAGATCCCACAAGAGCATCTATTGGAATGCCCAGGCTTTCACTGGCGCCTTCAGATGAATCTAGCATTTATTTTTTAACTATAGACTGCAAATAATATATTCTTAACAATACCCTACCTCTCATTCTTGTACCTTCATAGCTGTGTACAAATGTTTGTCCAAATTAATAAGAATCAGAATCAGCTTTATTACCAATTATGTTTACACGTACAAAGAATATGTTTTGGTATGTTGGTGCATAACAGTAAACACGGTAAGTGATAACTGACAACAAACACAGTAAATAGAAATACAACACAGTAAGTAAATATAAGACCACTTAATCCACGTATATTCTATTTCCTTGTCTCTTCTAATGTCTTGTTCTCTGATAGGGTGATGTCGGCCCTCCTGGGAATCCTGGACTGCCGGTGAGTAAGATGGTTGAATGTTTTCCCTCTAGCCTGTCAAGTTACTACTGAAGTGCATTAACATATACTGTTGAATATTCACTGCAATGAATTAACAGTGATTTAGCCATCTTTACTAACATCTTTTCAGTATAATTAAACTGAAAGGCCTAGAGGTTCTAGTGTTAATAACTCACTGATTTGGCATGTGCCCATACAATCGTTACTCCATTAACAGGCGTGATGGCTCATTCGCTCTTTCCTTAAATTAATGTGGAGCAATAAACAGTAATTCATCAACTTTAGCCCATTGAAAAATAAACAAATTACTATTGTTTTCAACGCAATTTCTTTTACCTCTGAATGTATGAAACAATGACTGAATGTGTAGGCAATTTCCCATTTAACAAGCAAAACGTCCTTCATTATATTTTTGTTTGGGTCTACAGTGGCATATGTAGCCAACTTCATCAAATTAAATTGTTGGGGAAAGGATTGGCTTATCTCTTTAATACATTCTTTATTAAAAGAAAAATATGTAGTATTCAGTAAATATTTGTGCACCTTTATTTGTAGTCTAATCACTGTATTTCAGTTTAAATAATTATGATTAACAAAAAGGAAGAGATCCATGGGTGTAGACCAATTATTAAATATACATCATCAGCAATAGAATTTTTACCAAATGGTGGGCTATATATCTATAGTACGTTACAGTATTTTCAGAGGTTGCGTGACAACTGGAGTTAATGGATTCAAACAAAGCAATCAATCAATCAAATGTATTTATAAAGCCCTTTTTACATCAGCAGTTGTCACAAAGTGCTTTTACAAAAAAAAACGCCTAAAACCCCAGTAAGCACGCAACAACAGGATTAAAGCACGGTGGCTAGGAAAAACTCCCTATGGGGGCTGGATTGTAAGAAGAAACCTAGAGAGGAACCAGGCTTAAAGGGGTGGTCATACCTCTTGTGGCTGTGCAGGGTGATGTTTAAGAATACTATTAATAATTAATAAATTCACATGAGCTGTGTCCAGAGTCTAAAATGCCTGATCTAGGTGATAAGCATGATCAGATTGGCAGGACAGAAACAGTCCAGGGTGGGTTGATTCAGCCTGGTGGAAGCCGGAATCGTCAGGATCATCTAGATCTAGGTTTGGGAGGGGGGGTCAGCAGAGTGTCAGCTGGAATCGTTAGGTATCTGCTTGTTCTGCAGCAAAACCAGGAGGGCTCAGGACAAGGTCTTCTGGGCCTGTTACTCCACAGGTGTAGGCCGAGACCTCACGTCCTTCTAAGTTGAACCGCAACCGGAGACAAGGAGAGTTGTTAAAGAGTGCATTCCTTAGAGTTATGGAGGAGAACATAGAGTTATGGAGGAGAACTAGCCTTGCTCCCCCGGCACAATAATATAGCAGCAGAAAAACGTTGGTCTGAGACAGGGGGGTCCAGTGACACTGTGGCCCTATCCAAGGGAGGCCTCGGACAGGAACCAACAGGCAAGAAATCAATCCACCCACATTGCCAGGCATCAGCCAAAGGGACATTGACTAACTGCAACCACTCTATATGAGGGCCGAGATTTGCCAGCAGAGTTCATTTCAATTGCTCGAGGGGCGCAAAGGACAGACAGCAGCAAGCCAGTGACTCCGCCCTCAAGTGGCATTGGAGAGCAGGTATCCCAGTGGAGATCCCACCTAGCAAGACAGTAAGGGTGGACAGTATCAAGCCATTCCGGTCACCTTCAACCCCTGGGCCAGGCTACACTAGTCAAAAACCATGCTGAAAAGATGCGTCTTAAGTAGACACTTAAAAATTGCCACAGAGTCCATGTACTGTTTTATAGGTCAACAGTAAAACCTTAACATCAGCCTTAGCCTTGACAGGCAGCCAATGTAGAGAAGCTAATTCTGGAGTAATGTGCTCCAATTTTTTTGTTCTAGTTAAAATTCGAGCAGCCGGATTCAAATGAAGTTTATTTATTGATTTATCAGGGTAACCGGAGATTAGAGCGTTGCAATAATCTAGTCTGGAAGTAACAAAAGCATGGATTCGTTTTTCAGCATCAGTTTAAAAAAAAAAAAAAAATGTATTTTAGCAATGTTCCGAAGATGAAAAAAGCAGCACTACAGATATTTTTTATGCATTCATCGAAACAGAGGTCAGGGTCGAGGGTGACGCCAACGTTTCTCACATTCATTTGGGATATGACTATACAACCGTCCAGGTTGATTGAGAGATCTCCCAACAGAGCTCTATGTTTTGTCCTAAAATTAAGATTTCGTTTTTTTCTGAGTTTAAGCAAAAAGTTATCGGTCATCCATTTCCTAATAACTGAGACGCATGCTTCCAAAGTAGCTATTCTGGGGGCCTCTCCATGCTTCATCGAGATATATAGTTGTGTGTCATCAGCATAGCAGTGTCAATTTACATTGTGGTTCCTGATGACATCACCCAGAGGCAGCATATATAGGGAAAACAGTAATGGCCCCAAAACTGAGCCCTGAGGAACACCAAAACATACCTTTGATTTGACAGAGGACATGCCATCTATTGATACGAACTGATATCTATAAGATTTAAAACAGGCTAAAACTTTTTTGCATAGCCCAACATGGGTTTCCAATCTCTCCAAGAGAAGGGAGTGATTAATAGTGTCAAAAGCAGCACTAAGATCAAGAAGCAAGAGGACAGAACCTTGCAGAACCTTTGTCTGAGGCCATTTGAAGGTCATTTATCACCTTCACAAGTGCAGTCTCAGTGCAATGATAGGGTCTGAAACCGGATTGGAGCATTTCACAATTGTTATTTGTCTTCAAAAAGGCATTAAGTTGTAGAGAAACAGATTTTAAGATTTTGAAGAGGAAGGGGAGGTTCGATATTGGCCAATAATTCTTTATTAAAACTGGATCCAAATTAGATTTTTTCAGTAGAGGCTTTATTTCTGCTATTTTTAATGAGTTTGGTAAACTTCCAGAGGACAGGGAGCAGTTTATTAATCCTCAATTTGATCATTTACAGATTTGTTTGCACTGTCATCAATGAGCAAAACTGGAAGAATAGTCTGAAATCTATTTGTAATTTATATTACCACTGGTAAAAGTCATTTTTTGGGGTGCAATCTGTTTTTTTTTAATTAACGATAGATGTGATCTGAAGTATGATTGTGGTAATGCGTTGGACCTGAGACGTGTGGAACCAAACCCATTAAATCAATTACGGCTTCAAAAGCTTTTTGAAGAGGGTCATTGGACTTTTCCATATGAATGTTGAATTCACAAAATCTGATTATTATCTGCCATGACTACAAGGTTTTACAAGAATTCGAGAAAATCACTAAGGAAGCCTGTGTCAGGCCCGGGGGGGCCTGTAAATGGTAGCTATGAATAGCAAAGTATCAGCCTGGTTCACTTTCATAAGTAAAACCTCAAATCAACGAAAAATCAGCTATGTGTTTATGAGTACATTTATATTTCGTGTTATAAATATTTGCAACACCCCCCCCTTTCGGGATGCGCGGGGGATATGATCACTAGTGTAGCCAGGAGGGGAGGCCTCATTTAAGGCAATAGATTCATCAGGCTTTAGCCAGGTTTCACACAGGCCAATGACATCTAGTTTGTGGTCAGTGATAAACTCATTTACTGCAATTGCCTTAGAAGCAAGGGATCTTATATTAAGCAGTCCCATTTTAAGATGTGATGTAAGACAATCATTTTCATTCATGACCAAGATGGAAGAAAGCTTTATCTTAAAAGGTTGCTATTGTTTGCACTACCTGCTAGAACTCGAGACGGTTCTTTTGGTACTGACCTGCTTTGCCCCGTCGATCGAGGGCAAACATGTCCTGGTTCATTCGGACAATTGGACGACGGTGGCATCCAAAAATCGACAGGGCGGAGTCAGGTCTCCTGCGCTCCACCTGTCAGCGAGGCACCTATGGCTTTGGGCTCACAGACGTTTTTGCGTTCTTTATCAGCTGTACATATTCCAGGGGTCTTGAATGTGGGGGCAGATATGATGTCGCGGGGCGGTCCTCGAGAGAGAGACACCAGGACTATGCGCCACTCGAGACGGATGCGTTCGCTCACCATCAATGGCCGACGGGTTTGCTTTACGCTTTCCCCCCACAGACATGCAACGCGCGTCTGTTGGTGCGAGTGAAGGTGGATCGTTTGTCCGTAATTCTGATAGCTCTATGCGACGGGATGCTCTGTCTCAGGAGCAGGGCACGATCAAACGCTCACCAATGTTACGCGGGCCGTTGGCAGCCTGGTTCCTGAGAGGGACAGGTTAGTACGCCGCGGGCTGTCTGCCGATGTAATTTGTACGATTCAAGGGGCGAGGGCCCACTCTACCTCTAAAATCTACGCTAACAGGTGGGCTATGTTCAAGCGTTAATGCGACGGGTCTAACAGCGAATGTGCGAATGTATCGCTTCAGCTTATGAGTCAGTGGGTGCGCAAACCCCGGAGGGTCTTAGAGCGCACTCTACGTGCGGGATTGCTGCGTCCTCTGCCCTTTCAGAGGGGTCAGAGTCGAGGATATTTGCAAGGCAGCGTCGTGGTCGACGCCGTCACCTTTTATCCGTTTCTACTTGATGGACGTTCCCTCGTCTTTGTTGGCGCATTCTATCCTCGGCACGTTGCCGGTGGCTTGGTGATGCGCTCTGGAGTTATCAACTTGTTCTGGAATTGTTCGTATTCCAGATGTTCTTCGCTTGGTTCAGCGGGATTGGTTCCTGCATTAGAACAGGGGACCCGGGTTTGTTCCCATTGTGGTGCACTTTTAGTGTTGCCATGGTCTTGCTGTTTTAGTTTTTATCTGTACTGTCAGGCTCTGAGAGCACGACAGCTCACACTCATCTCCCTCTTCCTGTTTTTAACAGTTTGGGGAAGTGTAGGTGTACTTGGGCAGGGGAAACCACTCTCCTTATCCTAGAGAGAGTGGTTGTTCTATGAATGTCACTGCGGGGTCCCTTCATTGGGACCGGCAGGGAGTAAATTTTGCCTCACGTAGCTCCGCCGTAAACCAGTAGGAGCTAACGCCCTCTAGGGGCGGAGCTACACAACATATAACGATAGTTACCGGGAATGTAACTCCGGTTATATGAGTGGAGCGGAGCCCCCTAGACTTGATGCCCTGCCGGCCCCCGTTCATTCTTGCTGAAGTATTATATTGGGAGGCTGAGCTGAGGATGCCCTCAGCTATATATTGGGGGCAGTTATGCCCCGATTGGCTGAGCCAAGGTAAGTGCATGAATTTCTCAGTGTGGCCGCTACGCGGGGAGGATAAACCACTAGGAGCTAACGCCCTCTAGGGGGCTCCGCTTCACTCATATAACCGGAGTTAGATTCCCTGTAACTATCGTTTGGTGTCCGAAAGAGTCAGCGAGTCAGCAATCCCACAATGCAACAGCAATCCATGAATAGGTTTATTGTAGATTATATGTTTATATTACATTTACATCTGATTGGCTTTGCAGGCAACTAAGAAAAAAAATTACCGGAGGAATAATACTTATTTTATAAAAAATCGTTATACTTTTTTAATGATATGATGGAGTCTGCCAGTCTGCCCTCTAAGTTCTGGAAAATTGTTCACTCACTAAAACATGGGAATTCCTTGATAACCCTAACGGGGGAAATTATATTGGATGCTGGGATTGTCAGTGACTGAACTGAAATATGTGATGCAATTTATCTCAGCTGGTTTTCTTTCTAAAAGAAAACATTGCCAATAGTATCCTGACCTCAGCTCCTCAGACTTCTGGGGTAAAGGAAAACAATTACCTTGTTTTTGGTTTTCATAATTCTTATCTTCATTATTTTCAATACATTCTTAGAAATTGTTAGGCATCAACAATCTGCATCCATATTTACTGATTTTCAATCCAACAATAGTTTGGAAAGATCTCTTAAGCTTAGAAAAAAACGTTGGTTTTACCTCTCAACAAGGGAGAGAATTGTTGTGAAGTGGATTTTAAAACTGGCCCATCTCTTAGATTGGCAAAATGTTTAGAGTCAATGGTGAATAAGGAACTAACAAGATTAATAATACTCTCTCCTGCATTCAACTTGGTTTTAGACCAAAACACAGTACCGTATGTGTTGTAAATTATTTTGCATATGCCTTACACAGTAGTAAATGTTTGTAGATTTGTCTAAAGCAGTGTTTCTCAATCAGGGCTTTCTGAAGACTACAGGTGGGGGAATTCCTAAAAACAGATGCTCTTTTTCTAGGTATTCCCCATGGAAGAATGTATTACACATTTTTAAGAGGTATATTCCGTTAGAGGGGAGTCCATGTTGGACTTCCCCTGAAAGCAACAATACAATGCAATTATACCACTTACTGTTGATCATGAAATATCTAGGAGGGAAGAAATGTCTCAAACTGACATGTTGCAATGGGGACATCTTACTACAGTCTCACACTCAAATTCAGTGAGCTCTTTAGAACAACTAACTACTTCATAGTGTTTGTAATGGCAGACTGCATGGCTTGGTGCTTGATTTTACACCTGTGGCAATGGGACTGAATTCAAAGATTAAGAGATGTGACCCAACTTTGTTTCTCCGTATAGTGTATTTAGACAGTCCTAATCCCCAGCTTCGTAACATAAATGCATCTGATTGCATATTTAATATTTATCAAATAGACAACCTGAACCGTGGAATATATACTTTTTTTGCAGGTTTGGTAGAACCGCAAACCACACTTGCTCTGAAGATGGATGAACTTTAACTAACTGCAAATCATAGCCATTTTAAATTATATGAAGTTTATTATTTTTAGGATATTTTGTTGTTATGATACAATTTCGGATTTAGTTAGTATTTTATCTTTATTTTATATTGTGCAGGCTACTTTGGGGGTTATAGAGTACGGGGATGTTATCAACATGCGTGCTACGACATCCACATTTATACCGATGGATGCTACTTTCCATTGCACTCTTAGGTTTATTATGGGTGCTTGCTGCACCACTCACCACCGTAGTTTATATCAGTGTGAGCTTGACTTTACTGTCCTTGTGACGTGAACAGCATGCTCTCGTGTTTGTCAATAAATTAACTACTTTATTATTTAACATAACTTGTCAACATTAGAAATAGCACACCTGAAACCAGCTCTGAAGCCTGGGTTTCACTAGAGGGCCCTGCAATCTCCACAGAATTGGGTATGACAACATTCTGGGGACAAAACTGATACTGGGGACAATTTCCCCCTTGCCCATTTGTAAGATGGAAGGAATTCCTATTATTCTGTGTTGCTTGTAACTGCTAGTAATGCAAGCTATTGTGCTATCAAGGGTATAACCTCTCTGTGAATGTAACAATTTGCTGATGTCACAAAATGTCTTGTGCTACTGCTGTAATTAAGACATCAATGGTTAATTCAAGCACAGTTGCGTGAGGCTTGAGATTGTGGTGGCGCACTAAACAGTTTTGGGAACTGTAATTCTTTGAGGATGAATTTAAAATGCATGTATTTGTTACGGTTCTTCAAAGTCAGGACACGAAGAGCAGGGGGTTTGTAGAAAGACATCTTTTTAATAGTTAACTTAACTGGTGATAACTAAACACAACTACGCAAAAACAACAAAAGGAGAGGCAAAAAACAAACAGTTGAGCAGCAACACATGCATACGCTAACAAAGAACCACAGTGAACAAACAAAACAGAAGAACCTAAATACACTCCCCAATCAGGGACAACCATTCACAGGTGCCCCTGATTGGGGAGAACATTCCAGAATGTGTCAGGTCCTGACTGTGAGCCCCAGGCACATCGAGAAGGCCAGAGGCCCCCAGCCAGGACCTGACAGTATTGATGACATGGACATATACTTTGTAAAATACTTTGTGAGACATGATGACATGATATAAATGCTGCCTCTGATTGGAGCTACTCAGTAATTTGCCAGACCTGTTGAAATCAGTCACGTGTAGGCCAGGAGGTTGGACACATGTGCAGAATCATTTTGAAATTTATTATTTCAATATATATAAGGTTATATCTAAGGTTTCAACAAAACTTACTTGGATACAGAGGCGTAGGCTAAATTGTTTACTAATTTACATATGTTCAAACTAACTATTTGAGTAGCAGTCCTCACAGTTAACGTTAGCTTGCTACTTTCACACTATGGTAAGTTTTGTCGTTTATTACCAAACACCAAGTAACTAAATAAGGATACAATTTGAGTCATTAGCAAACAGTGGGTTAAACATTAAACTGTTAATCCCAAAGAAAATCTGTGGAGGGCGCTGAAGGTTTGAGTTGCCAAACTTGAAAACCTCAATGACGTGGAGAAGATCTGCAATGAGGAGTAAGACAAAATCTCTCCTGAGATGTGTGCAAACTACAACAAATGTCTGACCTCTGTGATTGCCAACCAGGGTTTGCAAGTCCTAAGTCATGTTTTGCAAAGGGGTCAAATACGTATTTCACTGAGTAACTTTTTTGATATGCGTTTATCTGGATTTGTTTGTTGTTATTCTGTCTCTCACTGTTCAAATAGACCTACCATTAAAATTATAGACTGATAATTTCTTTGTCAGTGGGAAAATGTACAAAATCAGCAGGGCAATCAAATTTTTTTTTCCTCCTCCACTGTAAGTATAAGTTGGATATTGTGCAATGTGCAAGTCAAGTAGTCCAAAAGAAACGCATAAATGTGAAATGGCCTTGTTAATTGGCAGTAATAATAAATTGACCGTCATTCATGTGTAAATAGATAATAGACTAGAAATAAACAGTAGAGCGGTGGTGGACTTCAAGATATTATTATATGTTATTTTAGACAGGTGTGTATGATGTGTGGGTATTTGTCCATTTGGAGTAGCGGAGCGATCCCACGGGTGTAAATGTCCTGTAGTTTGCATAGCTGTAGGAGGGGTCCAGTACATCTATCGTCTCAAATTGTTTATTGCAATTCCATGTATTCTGGAATTTGTCACTCTTTTTTAGCACGCTTGCAGCTCGTTTAGACAGCGGCTGCTAGATTGTTGTCTGGGACCAGGAAAAGGGAGTCTCCCCAATGTTGGCCTCTCTTCATTGGTTAGCAGTCAAATACCCAATTGAATTGAAGGTGCTGCTACTTGTTTTGAAGGCTTTACATGGATTGGCTCCATTGTACATTTCAGATCTCCTTACACAGGATCACTGGTCCAGACCACTTAGGTCATCTGACCGTCTCCTTTTAGACATTCCACAGTCTCGGATGAAAACAAAGGTGGTGATGGTGTCTCTTGGGTTGTGGCCCCTAGATGGTGGAACAAACTGCCCATTTCTATTAGGTCATTTCCCACCACTAAGACAATTAAGTCTAGTTTTAAAACATATTTTTATTCCTTGGCGTTTAAAGTCCATTTAGAGTCACTCTTGTGTAATTATCTTATTTGTCGCTCATGTTCATATTAATTTACTTTGATATGTCTCATTTGATTGTTGCACAGGTTTTTACAGCACTTTGTTCAGCATTGGTTGTTTTTAAATGTGCTTTATAAATAAATTGACATTTACATTAAATTCTGTGGTCCTTGTTTTATCGGGGACGATGATGGCATGGCATGTCAGCGGTGAGTAAAGACTGTAAACACCGGAGATCAGCAGAGTCCTTCAGGGTGGATGGAGAAACAACCTGGCCCAGCTGCGTTGTGGGGGTTCTGTTTTTTTCCTCTGTTGTTTACCTGCATGAACAATGGTGAGGGCACCTTTGGCTAGAATGCCCAATAATTCCACTGCTGTTAGCAGAAATGTAGGAAATGAATAAATACAAAACAAGACAAATCAGCGTACACCAACAAACCCAGGCTGCTATCCATGCGCCATCTTTTATAAAGATCCCTACCTGTCATAAAACAACTCAATATATGGCACAAAATATGAATATATACAGCTCTGGAAAAAATTAAGTTTTGCTTTCCTTTCCAAAAAAGTTAAAAAGATACATTTTGATTGATGCTCAGAAGGGTCCAATATAAGAGACCACAGCAAAACTTTTCTTATCACATTATTTGGAAAGGAAAGAAAAGGCTGCAGTGGTCTCCTTATGTATGCTGTATGTCCATACATTACTGTTGGTTATGACAGTGTTTTGACCTTGTTACAACACTACACTTTCATATTAGAACTGCCAAATGCCAATGCCAATTCACGTTTGAGTTAGTAATTAAAATAAAACTGCCATTTTGAAAGCCATTCCCTCTTCCTTTCATTACTTTTCCAAAATATTATATTGTTTGGTTGCTAGAATTCTAAACTGAAAAACCGAAAACTATTTAGAGACTATTTTCCCAGTTTTCCGTCTTATTCTGCCAAAAGCAGAAGCTACTCGGCGTTGGTACTGGGCAGCCGCTAATGCTACCCAGGAGGTAATCACTGGATGATGGAGCGCAGAGCTAAAAGATCAGAGCCTTAGTTGAGTTTACGAATGAAATACAAACCATTTCCCTGACCATTCAACAAATGGATTTGGCTATTATTAAATCATAATGCAAACAATATAGGCTACTTGACAATTTAACAAATGTACCACAGGTTACTGTTTTTCAATAGGAGAGAAATAATATAATAAATACATAAAATAACATATTTTCACTGCTCTTGTAACCAAATGTTCCGCTTCTTATGTAGGTTAATTCATCAAATGTATTGTGGTGACCCTGTGTTTCCGGGGGAACGTTAAGGTTCTAGTGGAAGCGTTCATGTATTCTTGTTGGGGAGGGCTGGGTGGTGCGGTTGTACGGGCCTGTTGTCCTATATCATGGGGAGTTTTGGCGGGCATCGTTTTTTCTTCAGTCCTGAGTGTGACAGCAACTGTCAATGGTCAAGACTAAACCAAATCACCTCATATTTTATCTGATTATCTCAATTCTAATGGATTTTTCTTAGAATGTGTGCAACTGTTCCCAACGAAAGCTCAGTGCAGTTTTTCTCATTACATGGCCAACTGCTGTGAAGTTAGTTTTAGATTGACTGAATGGCCTGGCTGTAAAGTATTACCGACATTATTAAAACATTGTTGGACTTTGCTGTAGCAGCCTGTACAGCCTGCACTGCCTTCTCAAGGTAATGTCCAGATACCGACAACATTTGGGTGTGAACATAGCATGGGTCCCCACCAGTTGTCCAGGATGCTGAGAGGCCCCTGTTGAAACTTTTCATCTGACATCTCTAGTGTACAAACTACCAGCAAATGCAAACTAAAATGTTTTTGTCAATTCGCATCTAAGTTAAAGTACCAGACCTAAACTAATTGCCGTAACTAGTAGATTGCTACTGTATGAAATATGTTTTTATTTTACAAGCCATGCAATACATGAATACGGTTTTAGCCACAACATTTAAAGGGCTAAGAACAATGCTGTTTTAATTTCCAATCCAGGTAATCCCTTAGTTGGGGAAAACGATAACATCACTACTGTACCCAACCTAACTATTTGAAATGTGTCCAAAAGAAGCATAATGAACTTGTCCAAAGTAGTTAACACAAAGTTATCTAACAAACATGGTACTGTGCAGATTGTCGGTAGTCACAACAACAGAACATATTTTAAATTCAAAACTAAACAATTAAATATTATCACCCACAAACACTTCCCAGTTTATCTCTCTGTGCATCCCAGCATGTGTCTTGTCTTGCTTGTGTCTTGATATTACTTTGCAGTAACATCTTGGAGCTACTTTTCATTTGCAATCCAGGTAATCCCTTTGTTAGGGAAAACAATGACATTAGTACCAAACCTTACTCTTTTAAACGTGTCCAAAAGAAGCCTAATGAACTTGTCGAACCTAAACACAACCCTCCCGTTGTGCCCAAGTCCTAAGTCCCAGTGGCCCAGGGCTTGGTGCCAGGTGAGAGCCTGGCTAGTCGGCAACGGCTATGCTACCACTGTTTTTGTTGTTGATGTGTGTGTGTTTAGATTTAGCGAATATGAGAGATTGACATAAGTGTTTGTGTTTTCCAGGGCACCCAAGGCATTAGTGGCCCTAGGGGACCCATTGGACGAGTTGGTTTTGATGGATTCGATGTGAGTATAAATGGCATTCTAAATTCAATTCAGAGGGTGCCATTTAGTACTAAAACATAGTGTGTTTTTTTTTACTGTTTGTTTTTGTTAGTAACATTGAATGTTTGTGTGTGTGTTTCTTACTGCAGGGTTTAACCGGTTGGCCTGGGCCACGAGGTCTGCCTGTACGTTTCTTCTTTTATCTACATGCTAGCTTATCTTTACCCCACATTTGCCAATGTTACTGTACACATTCAAAAATAATAATCTAATATGATTTCATGGCACAAGTCCATAACCTCATTGTTTTAAGCAACCAAGGGACACAGCACTCAGGATAGGCTGGCTAGTATATTTATTCAGCATATTCATAGCAATCTTTCTGTAATATATTCTCTCTATTTCTGTGTCTATAATTCTCTTTTCCTGTCACATTTCCAGGGAGAGAAAGGGAGATCATTGCCAGGACAAAAAGGGGATGAAGTAAGGAACCCACAAGTTCCTACCACACCATCAATTGATTCTTTTTATGTACTGCCAACTTCTTTTGTGTGTGTTTCATAGGGGGACCATGGTGTGCAAGGACCCCCAGGACCGTTTGAGTATGTGGACCCCCCTGAAGAATACAACATAAAAGGATACAAGGTGAATTGTATGTCTGCTATGGTGACGGGTACACTAGAGATTAATGAGGTGGAACAGCAACCGGAAATCCAGGTGGTCTGGGGTTATTGAGAAAAACCGAAGATGTTCCTTAGATAATACTTAAATCATTAAAACTGTTCTAATTTGTTTGCTGTCTTTAATTGCAGGGAACAAAAGGAGTAAAGGGAGAGTGTGGACCTAGGGCCAACGATGTGAGTATTTAGTCTGCAGCATGTAAATCACAATTACTCTGTGCATGAATGTATGTTTTTAAGTATAAATACATTTTTACAGCAACAACCAGGGGGAATGTTACAAGAGAGGGAGAACAATTAGGGTTAACTGTCTTGTTCATTGACAGAACGTCAATAGCTTTTACCTTGGTGGTAGTGGGATTAAAAATGTTGGATGTGCCTTATTTCTATTAAGCTGCAGCCTGCTTTTCCATAAAGCAAACAATACCGGTAATTACAGAAATTACTACACTGCTCAAAGAAATTAAGGAAACACGTAATCACAGTATAACACCAAGTCAATTAAATTCAGGGATATGAAACTGTCCAGTTAGTTTGCAATTGTGAATCAATTAAGAAGCACTGGACAGGCAAAAGCAAACCCCAAAGAGGGAATGGTTTTGCAGATTGTGGCCACAGACATAGGCTCTCTCCTTATACTTTCTGACTAATTCTTCTCTAGTTTAGCATTTTGCTAGTGTCCTTGTCATCACTAGTGGCATGAGGCGGTATCTGAGCCAATTCAGGTTGACCAAGTATTTCTGCTCCTCCAGGATGGCACATCCATACGTGCCATCGCAAGAAGGTTTGCGGCGTCTCCCAGTACAGACTCCAGAGCATGGAGGAGATAGACATGGAAAGCAGGACAAGGCAGTGGAAGGGCAAACCAGCAGCAGGAATGGTAACTGCTCCTTTGTGCCAGGAGGAACAGGAGGAGCACTGCCAGAGACCTACAAAATGACCTCCAGCCAACTCAAATGAGATTGGCCATAGAAAACCAGAATTGGCAGGCTCGCAACTGGCACTGTGTTGTCTTTACAGAGAGCAGGTTCACACTGAGTACACGTGACAGTAGTGAAAGGGTCTGGATCATTGTGGTGAATGGTATGCTGCCTGCAACATCATCTAGCATGACCGGTTTGTAGGTGGATCAACGATGGTCTGGGGAGGCAAATCTTTGGAGGGTTGCACAGACCTCCATGCGGTAACCAACGGTACCCTGACTGCTGTTAGGTACCGGGATGAAATCCTCAGACCCATCATCACACGACCTTATGCTGGTGCAGTGGGCCCCAGGCTTCCAACTGTACAGGACAATGCCCGGCCTCATGTGGCCAGAATGTGTAGGCAGTTCCAGGATGACTAAAGCATTGATGCCATTGTTTCGCCCTCATGTTCCCCAGACCTGAATCCAATTGAAAACTTCAATACATAACCTGGGATGTTATGTATTGGTGCATCTGAAGCCACCAATTAGCGCAACACCCCCAAAGCATAGAGTTTGCTTTATTCATTCTGGTTAGTGTTTACATTCCACCGCAGACCAACGTGCAGGAGGCACAGCGCATTCTCGCCGACCTGATGCTGGGTGTGGATCAGACAAACCCGGACTCTTTAGTTATTGTCCTTGAGGAATTTAACAAGGGAAATCTCAGCTACAAACTCCCCAAATACAGACAAGGCAGGGACATCCAAGCAGTGGACCAGTGAGGCTGTGGAGGATCTTTGGGCATGCTTAGAGTGTACTGACTGGGATGTTTTCAGGACTGCTACCAACAGTCTGGATGAGTTCATAGAGGCTGTGATGTCATACATCAGGTTCTGTGAGGACTGCTGTATTCCATCATGCACCAGGATGGGTTATAACAATTACAAATCGTAGTTCACATCTGAAATCAGACATTTAAGGAGGGAAAAGCAGGAGCTGTTCAAGAGTGGGGATAAAGACAGATTTAAAGAGAGATTAATCTCTGAGAGATTACAACAACAAGGCTCAGTTAATGACTCTGCTTCTGTCTGGAGGGACCTGAACAAGTTCTACTGCTTCCTGCAGAAGCTGAAGAAGTGCAACCTGCCAAGGACATTGATGTTGCACTTTTACACAGCCATCATTTAGTCCATCCTTACCTCCTCCATCACCATCTGGTACACTGCTGCCACTGCCAAGGACCAGAGCAGACTGCAGCGAGCCATTCGATATGCTGAGAAGGTGATTGGCTGTAATCTGCCATCCCTCGAGGACCTGTACACCACCAGGACCCTGAGGCGCGCTGGAAAGATTGTGGCTGACCCCTCCCACCCTGGACACAAACTGTTACAGCCACTCCCATCCGGCAGGAGGCAACGGTCCATAAGGACCAACACCTCACCTCGCCTGGTCTGGCCACATGGATGGCTGGGGCATGTGCGTCCCTTACCTGGGGAACAAACGGCACTAGGATGCACCATGGAAATGCTGTTCCCAGATGGCATTGGCCTCTTATCCTCAGCAGGATAAATGTCCTGACACAAAGCAAAACATTTTCAGGAATGGTTTGAGGAACACAATGAGTTTAGGGATTCTCCAAATGACCCAGATCGTAATCTGGCATTGTTTGGATGTGCTGGACAAACTAGTCCAATTCATAGAGGCCCCACACTGCAATTTACAGGACTTGAAGTATCTAATGATAACGTCCTATTGCCAGATACCACAGGACACCTTCAGAGGTCTAGAGGAGTCCCTGCCTCGGGGGGGGGGTTGTTTTGGTGGCAAAAGGGGCAACTACATAATATTTAGCAGGTGGTCATAATGTTTATGCTGATCAATGTATAGTGTTAAACAGAAATAGGTTGCTTCACCTGTGTCATAATGTCTAATTATGTGCTTTTTTTGTAATTCTCAGGGAATTGACTCGATCCCCGGAGTCAAAGGAGAAAAGGGAATCATAGGATTTCCTGGAATGAGGGTAAGATTTTCCATTATTTGTATAATTTATTGGATGTCGTTATAGACGTTACTTACATATTGACTTTATACATTTAGTATCTATAATACTTGACACATAGGATTATTTTCTGAACTTGGAACCCTGGGGCTAAAACAAGATTTATGAAAGATGGAGTTTTTTTGTTGTCTATATTATTTAATTGAGTTCATATGACATTAGATTTGGACTTTGCAAATGCTTCACATACTTCATTTCTAATTCAAAGAGAAAAACATATGGAGAGGTGTTTAGCTGCTGAGTGGATTTAAACCCTAATTCCCTAAGTTTTTTTCTTATTGGATGTGGTCACTGTAATGTGTTTCTACCTTTAAGTGTTTCTATTCTACTTTGTGAAGAATGTTCTCTGTCTTCTGCCTTTTGAAGCAAAAGTCTTGAAGTGTTTCACTTTCTTGTAGTGCATAAACAACATACCAAAAGCACACTATGACATTTCTCTTTACTCTAACACGTGTGATAAAATGTATGCCAACATTTCTAGGGTATTCCTGGCTCTCGTGGCTTCCTTGGAGTGCCTGGAGTTAAGGTAAACTGCCGTTTCCTTCCTATATTAAATGGGTTAAACCTTGTCTTTCTATATTAAATGGGTTCAACCCTAACCCTTGTCTTTCTATATTAAATGGGTTCAACCCTAACCCTTGTCTTTCTATATTAAATGGGTTCAACCCTAACCCTTGTCTTTCTATATTAAATGGGTTCAACCCTAACCCTTGTCTTTCTATATTAAATGGGTTAAACCCTAACCCTTGTCTTTCTATATTAAATGGGTTCAACCCTAACCCTTGTCTTTCTATATTAAATGGGTTAAACCCTAACCCTTGTCTTTCTATATTAAATGGGTTCAACCCTAACCCTTGTCTTTCTATATTAAATGGGTTCAACCCTAACCCTTGTCTTTCTATATTAAATGGGTTCAACCCTAACCCTTGTCTTTCTATATTAAATGGGTTCAACCCTAACCCTTGTCTTTCTATATTAAATGGGTTAAACCCTAACCCTTGTCTGTTTTTGGATAATTGCTTTATTGCAGTTTATTTCAGAAAATTATACATTTCTGGAATGTGTCTAGAATTCAACCAGTGTGTGGCTGGGGGCATTTGATAGAATTGTGCAGGTCCTAATGAGGATTGGGAGCTAGGGTGACAGTAAGTGTTAAGTTTAGGCTAACTTATGGCACTCCGGCCTCCTTTATGATTCTTTAAGTATTTTTAATCCTGAGTTATCTAAAAATAATGTGGTTAATGGTTGTTATATAAGAACTTGTAAATCACTAGACATGACCACATTGTCAACCTGATACTCAGAATCACTTGTAAATCATTAGACATGACCACATTGTCAACCTGATACTCAGAATCACTTGTAAATCACTAGACATGACCACATTGTCAACCTGATACTCAGAATCACTTGTAAATCATTAGACATGACCATATTGTCAACCTGATACTCAGAATCACTTGCAAATCACTAGAGATGACCACATTGTCAACCTGATACTCAGAATCACTTGCAAATCACTAGACATGACCACATTGTCAACCTGATACTCAGAATCACTTGCAAATCACTAGAGATGACCACATTGTCAACCTGATACTCAGAATCACTTACAGCACAGGTTTATAAGCATTCATGTTTAAGAGAAAGTTGTTTTGATTTTGGTCATATGTTTTCCGGAGTAGCAAATACAACAAATATTGTAGTTGTGTAGAATCCTATGCGTGACTTTATTGATTTAGTGATTATATATTATGTTATCTCATATGTTCAGGGGATTTCTGGGAGCCTTGGTCTACCAGGTCTGATAGGGACCGAGGGATCCAAGGTAAGTGTCACCAGAAGGTCACTCATTCCCAAGTGTGGGAATATGTTTGCTTCCAGGC
The DNA here is from genome assembly GCA_016801125.1 of Novumbra hubbsi. NCBI lineage: Eukaryota > Metazoa > Chordata > Actinopteri > Esociformes > Umbridae > Novumbra > Novumbra hubbsi. The sequence continues at coordinate 469 of JACXGK010007105.1, read as the reverse complement.
AACAGCAAAAAAACACAACATCTTTCAGCTATGTAAAAAAAGGAACTACGCACACAGTTAGCTGAGGCATTCTGTGTAATTTGGTGCCTTTGCTTCCTTTTGGTATAGTGTGTGATATTTGTTTACACCAATATTGCATGTTAAACAGCCAGTCATTTGCAATGCAGTTATTGGAGACGGATTAAGACTGAGAGTGAACACAATAATCCATCCTCCACACCAGTTTCACACTTAGGCCTTATTTTGATTGTAATGTGTTTGTTGTTTGAGACAAGGTTGAGATCAATTTTAGACTGTGTGTGTGTGTGTTCTGGAATGGCCGGGGTGTTTGAGACAAGGTTAAGATCGGTTTTAGACTGTGTGTGTGTGTTCTGGAATGGCCGGGGTGTTTGAGACAAGGTTAAGATCGGTTTTAGACTGTGTGTGTGTGTTCTGGAATGGCCGGGGTGTTTGAGACAAGGTTAAGATC